>RJWM01040585.1:0-15399 GCA_004363535.1 Dasyprocta punctata
CGCCTTTGTTTATTTCATTCTTTTACTCTTTCCGTGGGCTACAGTTCTCGTTTTAGATTCTTCTTGGGTCCAGAGGACCCATCTCCCTCTTTTTTCCTTCTCTCTGTTATTATATTAGTTTATATTCCGGCATTTTGATGGTATATTCAGGGAGCCTCCCTGTCACAGTGTCTTCTGGGCGGCCATCTTGGAGGAACCGAGCTACATTTTTGTTCTAAAAATCATTAAATAAAGTCAGAGACAATGACATGACTTGAGATTCTCATGATGTTCCCAGATAACACATGAAGAGGTAACTGCACAAGACAATGTTTCCACAGTGAGGCACTTTGTCCTGTTGGGATTTTCTGACCTTCCAAACTTCCAGGATTGTCTGTTTGGGGTGTTCACCATTATGTACTTGGATGTCCTCATTGAAAACAGCCTCATAACCATAATAATATGGTTGGACCCTGCACTACAGAGACACATGTATTTTTTCCCAGCAAATTTCTCTTCTTTGGAAATCTGTTATGTTTAAGTCATGCTTCCTAAGATCCTGTTCAAACTTTGAACTCAAAAGAGAAATATTTCCTGGGTTATTTGTGACACTCAACTGTGTTAACTATGTTTTTTCTTATACTGGAAACCACTGAATATTTTCCTGTTACCTGTGATGTCCTACGACCACTACATGGCAATCTGTAACCCTCTGCACTATGCTCTGGTCATGAACCCAAAGAGGTGTGCCCAGCTGGCCTCTGGCTCCTGGCTTGGTGGAATCCCAGTGCAGATAGGGCAAATGTGCCAGATATTCTCTCTGTATTTCTGTAATTCCAACCAAATCAACCACTTCTTCTGTGACATTCCCTCCATTCTCAAGCTGGCCTGTGGGGACACATCTGCTCATGAGGCACCTGTTTGTGTGATATCAATGTTGTTTGTTGCAGTCCTTTTCATACTGATCCTTGCCTCTTATAGCAAAATCATTCTCACCATTCTAAAGTTGCCACCAGTCAAAGGACGGGCCAAGGCCTTCTGCACATGCTTTTCTCACCTGCTGGTTGTGGTTCTATTTTTTGGACCTGCTACCATTACCTACCTAAGGGCCAAATCCAGCCATTCTGCAGGAGCTAACAAGTTGCTGTCTCTTTTCTACACTGTGATGACTCCCATGCTCAATCCCCTGATATTCAGTCTCAGGAACAAGGATGTGATTGCTGCACTGAGAAAATTATTTCATAAAACACAGTATCATGGTTCTCCTTGGTGTGTTACTCATACAGTTATCAGAGAAACATTTCTACATTCCACAGTGTGTCTTTGAAGAGTTAGTCACCTACAACTTATATCATGCTTTCATTGCACTCATATATTGGCTTGCAATTTATTGTGTTTCAGTGTGAAGCTGACTCATTAATCCATGCCTAAACATATTTTATCTTAAATTATAATACCCTGTGCATCACTTTTTCCCTGTAAATATATAAATTAAAAACACTGTGTTATATGTTCATTTTAATGGAACTTCTTTCCTAAATGTCCATACTGTATTTGCATTTTCTGATATTTTCTTTTAATCTAGAGTGCATAAAACAGTAGTAACCAATAGTATTTCAAAAATTATTGCTTCTTGTGTGACCAGTTCAGGGAACAAGTAGATACCAGACTGAATTCTGGAGAAGTCTACAGATATTACAGAATCATCATTAAAAAGTGTTTTTTGAAATAAATGTGTGGGAACATGCACTTTTTGAGGATGATACTAGGAGAAGAAGTTCCCTTGCTTAGTCATAGTGTCCATTAAAATGATCTTTCTATTGTATCAGATGTCAAATCCCTGAGTCCTACAAAGCACTGTGTGACAAAGCATGCACAGAGATTTACATGAAGAAAACATATGGCTACATTTAATTAATTTAATATCATGTTAGTACACAATGCAAATGGATAAATAAAAAAGAAATGCATCTATGTTCAGTAGAAAAGCTAAGACTTCCCTTATGTATGTCTTGGATGTCCTCATTGGAAACAGCCTCATAACCATAATAATATGGTTGGACCCTCCACTACAGAGACACATGTATTTTTTCCCAGCAAATTTCTCTTCTTTGGAAATCTGTTATGTTTAAGTCATGCTTTCTAAGATTCTGTTCAAACTGGGGGGGACACATGATACAAAGCAACACTGCTCCTTGGCAAAAGTGGTTTTGTTTTGTTCACATAATTCTCTCCTTTCCATGTCACCCAAAATAATCTCTTTATAATCATTTAGTCTCTTTTAACCAAAATACAAATATGTAGACACTTTTATTACTATACATAATTGCAAATATGAAAATGTTGTAAATTATTTTCATGGCTACCTGAAGTTCCCTTTTATTCATCGCATTTATTTACCCAAACTTTTTCATTATAATGCCAGCTAAAGAATGTAAAATTACCTAATAATTAAAATGATATATTGTGGTAATTGAGCAGGAATCTATGGAACCCTAAGTGTCCCAACTTTGAATACAAGTGTCTCAGAAATGTAATCCACTTTAAGAAAATTGTGTTGCTGTATTTCACATGACAATTGTTCTCATCTGTGGCTTTAATTCTTTTTGTAAACACATACATAAAGGAAGTCTTTGCTTTTCTACTGAACATAGATGTATTTCTTTTTTATTTATCCATTTGCACTTTGTACTAACATGATATTAAATTAATTAAATGTAGCCATATGTTTTCTTCATGTAAATCTCTGTCTGTGCATGCTTTGTCACACAGTGCTTTGTAGGACTCAGGGATCTGACATCTGATACAATAGAAAGATCATTTTAATGGACACTATGATGAGAAAAACAGCTGTTATGCTGGAAATGCTTCCATTCGTGGCCCATTTTCTGAAATTTGTGAAGTACGGTCCCCAATGTTGTGCATACAGTGCTGTTCCGTGAATTCTGGTAACTACATTTTATTCTTTTCTTTTAGGAAAGTGTGAAATAAAGAGGCTAAAAATGTAAAAATTTACCATTTAACATATAAACTCTGTATAGTTTGAGTAATTAGAGCTTCATCAGCAGTAAAAAGTAATGAAATATCAAAAGATGCTCAGTGAATAACAATTTATATCAGTTAGAGATACAGGCAAATAGGAATGTAAACTAATACAAACACTATGGAAATCAGTGTAGAGATTTCACAAAAATGAAAACTAGAAATTCCATTTGACTGCACTGTTCTACTTCTAGGTATCCTCCCAAAAGTGACATCATATTTCAGAGATACATGCTTACCATGTATATAGCAGCACAAAATATAATAACTGAATTTTGGAAGTAGCCTATATATCCATCAACAGAAGAATAGATAAAGAAAAAGTGGCACTTATACACACTCATGTTCTAGTATACCATTAATAGAGATAAAATTGAGGCATTTGTACACAAATGTACACAACTTGAGAACATAATGTTAAGTGAATAAGTCAGAGATTTAAGCTTAAATATCAGATGGATTCCCTTATATGAATTCTTAAAAATATATCATAATTGAAAATAGATACATGGGACAAAGGAAGTAGAGAGAATTTGAAATCATTTTCCAAATTATCTATTCTTTTGTTTGGAAAATATTTCAAGGTATGTGGTAAATTCTTTTATTTATACTACTAGTTACTTTTATTCATTGTAAATAAAGTAGTCCCCTTTTGTTTGTTTCTTTGTTTTCTTCCATTTTTGTCCATCTATGTCTACATCTATGTCTGCCACTATGATTTGTAGTCCAAGGAAGTTTTTGCCCATTCTTTCAAGGTCATAATGCACAAAATATTAAATATTATTATTCTCTATTACTATGTTGTGAAATTTTGCTTTTTTTGTCATAGACATAAGAAAAGTGTTTTTTGTATTTACTTTATTAATACCTACTTGCAATACATTAAACTTCTTAAAATGCCATACATTTGACTCTCCTCTCCATCTGGGTGCTGTGGTTCACAGAACTGCAGCCTCTGACCAGTCAGTAGCCACCTCCCTGTCACATCTGATCGTGCTGCACCACATGACACAGGGACCCTGCAGAGCGCATTCACATTTTAAGCCTTGCAATGGGGAGAGTGTGGAGGTTGACCCAACCTAGTCATATGAGGCCCAAAGAGAGAAGGAAAAAGACATCAGTGCTGGCCTTCGGCAAAAACAAAAGCAAGAAAAAGCAGCACAAAAATTTCCAGCCCAGCAATGCCAGATGGTGCAATCCCATCCCTCCAGAGGCTGAGGTACACAAGTGTGAGGAGACACTGGGCTCCATAGTAAGACCCTGTCTGTAACACAGAGAAAGAGAAGTACCAATGTGACACATGTCCCAGTGCTGCCATGCTTGTGAATCATAGATGTTTACTTGACCACATGGTATCCAGATATCTGTTCTGTCATTATTTTGTTCTAATGAAGGTGTTTTTCTATTAAATTAAGGCATAAATTACTAAACTGAGTAAAGGTTATTGCCCCAGCTCATGTAGCAGAGCATGATGCAGTCAATGAGGACTCTCTTGCTTGACTGCCAGCAAAGCACATCGACAGCTAAGATTCTGTCTTTGGATGTGAACCAAGCTGGGTCTCAAGCCAGATGACCCTAAACAGATCTATGTAAGGAGCAATTTTGACACATTTATAATTATACTGGAACTCAAACATATGCTCTACTGCAATATTTTATTGCATGCAATGAACATTGATTATTATAATAAACATTGTACATTAAATATAATGGCTATTATAACCTTAGAATGAGAGAAAGTAGTGGGAAAGTTACAAGTAATATTTGAATATAATTTTTTCTTATGTGTCAGTTTCCCTAAAGGGAACACAAGTTGAAGAATGGAGAGACAGACAGACAAGAGAGAGAGAAAGATAGATAGATAGATAGATAGATAGATAGATAGATAGATAGAGAGAGAGAGAGATTCAAAAGAATGTTTGCTGATAGGGAGACACATACATTGATATACATATGTAAATGATTTTCTTAATCATTACAGAAACACTATAAGCTTTCTATTGTTATTGTGATAGCATAAGCCAAGGTAATAAATACTAGATGACACAGATTCACACATTTCACTTAGGTCAAGCTAACACTGAGGCCAAAATGTTTCAAATTGTAGAGCAATGCTTTATGTTTTTAAATAAATTACTCAATTCTGAAACATGCACAATAGTGAGATTATCTCCAGAGTATTCCAGTAACACTGCGTCCAATTGACATCCTCTGAGGCCAGCAGATCACAGAACACCCTGAAGAATCACTCAGGCTTCTGATCATCCCCAGGTTTTCTTGTGCCCATATCGTAGAAGGATTTTAGTGATTAAATGAGATAAAGCCCTTGGCATAGGCACCATCATAGTATTCATTACAAAAATGATGGATTGAGCCAGAAACATTTTAAAACTCCCTCATGAACGCCAGGGCAATAGTAATATAATAACTGGATAATTTGCCTCTTTATTAATTTTATAAATTTCCATGCCCATCCTCAATGGCAAGGTAATATTTCTTGTTTTTTGAGGTAATTTTCAAATTCCTTCAATTCCTGGAAACCATTCGAGTTTCTAAAAGCAGTATTTGAAAATTCAAACTGAACTCCATAAGCCCTTCTAAAACATAAGTGATTAGACACTAATTACTTTTATGCACTGATAATAATCATTGCAGTGATATGTTTTGATTAGAAGTTATCTTAGAAACCATATTTCTTCTTAACCAACATTACATAGTCAGCTAATTTATATTAACTGAGTTCTTATTTTAGGCTAAGGATTCAGTCAGAAGCCGTAGCGATTAGAACAATTGGTAGATTAATTTAGTATGCTTGTTTGAGTACTTTACAAAACACCCTACTCTCATTATCATAGAAATATCCTCACAGTGATATTTAATAACACTTGTGCTGCTATGAACATTAGAATCCTAGATGTTGTAGGCCTTCGTTATTCCTCATTTTCTCCCAAATGTTTCTCAATTTCTTATGAGAGAACAAAAACTTCTCCTAGTATAGGTGTGCTCTCCAGTTTCCATGCAGTTTTTCTCCACTTTTGCAGATACAAAATGATTTATCTTGTCGTCATGGCAAGAGATCTTTGTGTCATCGTATGTCACACTTTACTGAACATTGTCCAGGTGTCTGAAGGCATGTGTGCAGGGTTTAATGTTCAGTTACACCACAGAAGTAACCTGAGCTCTTTGTCTGTGTCATGAAACATTGTACCACACTGTTCTTAACCATTTTCCTGGGACCTCCCTCCCCTGCATAAGCTCTCCTACATGAACACATTGGCTAAGGAATGGCTTCTCTCCATCCAATGTAGCTCGATGAAATTATCTGTTTCTTCTATATTATTATAGCAGCAGTAGCAGCAGCAACAGCATCTCCTACATTTTCATTTTAACTTGAGTCTTAAAATTTGTATCTAAGTCTTAAAATTAGCTGAGTCTTAAAATTTCTTTCTAATTGTCTGTGTTGGGCAGTGTTGGCAATGCAACAAAATACCTTTGATCTGTGAATGGAGGGACTTTAGAACAATGATGCATTCAAGAAGTGATGAAAGACCTGCTTTGATAAAAGAGGGAAAAGATCTTCCATGGATTAGATCAAAGTCATTAATATTCACAGGCTGACAGAAAAAAGTTTTCTTAAGACTCAACCAGGCCATCATTTATTTGAGTCACCTTCCAGGGGTTTAGACCAAGTCCTGAAAAACCTGTGTCATCTCTGTTTTGCTTTATTCTGATTAATTGTTTTGCTTTATTCAATATTCTGTTTTGGTTGGTTTTATTGTTTTGTTTTTGGTTTGATTTTGCTATACCTGATGGAATGGACAACTATTGTGAAGATAACAAGATACACTATAGTAGCTATTGTTTTCTTAGTATCCTGCTTTGAAGTTCTGTACCAATTCTACTGCTTTGTTTTGATTGACTTTATTCTATTTTGTTTTGTTGGATTTTACTATCTTTAAAATAAATTTTAAAAAAGACTGAAAATGATTGAGCTCTGTCCTTTTGAATTGTTTCAGATGTTCTTGCTCTTGCTACCTAATATAGCTTGGAATCCTCACAAATAGTCCAAGATTTAAATGATCAAGAAGTCAGAAGTTACCTCCTATATGCCATGAAAATCCTCTGCAAGATGTCAATTTATCTTTTTGCTATGGATCATCAAGCTCCTGTGACAAATGTGGCACATCAGTACTCTTGGCATGTCCTGTAGATGACACTGTCCTCAGGTCTGAGTTTGTATTTTATTTTCTAGCTTTATAGATGTATGACAGATTAATACACATTTTATGCATTTCAGATGCACAACACGTTGAGTTTACGCCTGTGTATAATGAAAGCATTAGTACAGTCAGAGAACCAACATGTCCATTGTCTCATAGAGATTTTGATTATTTATATAATGAGATCACTGAGACTGACCCTAAATAAATATGAAGAATTCAATATGTTTTCATTAATTGTAGTCATCATAATGTATGACAGGTCTCCAAAGTTTATCATCTTCTAACATACTATTTGCTGTACTTGACCAATGTCACCTGTCTTCTCCTCCTTGAGTCTTTCCTACAATTACCACTTTATTCTGTATTAGTGTGAGTTCAATTATCATCTTTAGATTGTATCTATTAGTGTGACCATGTAGTATTTCTTTCCCTGTGTCTGCTTTGTTTTTCTGTGTTTCCCAATAATGCTTTATGATTTAATTGCATGAATATATTTGGAAGATTAGAGGGCTCATATCTGAATGAACATACAAATTATTTCAATAAAGTGAATCAGTATTTCCAAGAGAGTTTATAGCTCTTTCCTATTGCATAAAAAAGGCCAAATCATACTGTTATTTATATATCTCAGGACGCACACTCGCTGTATAGGAAAAGTGCAGCACTTGTGAACGGCTGTCAACTCTTCTTGAATTTTGACTCATAGTTTTTCTCTTTTCTTGCAGTCACTGTGTTACCTAAGTTAATCTGTATATTTTGTAGCTAATAGAGGTGGCTTAATGAGGCATTTCCCAAGTGATTTAGGAAAAAATATTTAGTTCTTGAAAAAACACCACGTAGGAAGACAGTTCATCCAATTTCTGAGTGTGACAGGAGTTCAGCAAGACTCCAGAGTCCAAACTCCCAATCTCAGGGAAGTGAACATAAGCCCCAAATCTTGCTCCTAGCAGTCAGAGCAATCTTCCAAGTCTTTCTCTCCCTCTCTTTCTCTCTCTTTTACCCCCCTCCACTCTTTGTCTGTCTCCCTCTCTCTCCCTTTCCTTGAGATTCTCCCTTTCCTTGAGATTTTCTGGTTGCTAACAGAAAAATAACTTCTTGAATGTTGCTTAAAATTTATTCTGGACTCTTAACTATATTTACTACTTTCATTTGAAGTAATTCTTCAATTCCGAGTGACAACTAAGAAAGTCTACCTTAGGCCAAATGCAGTAACCATTAAATCGTTCTTTATCTCTGTTTCCAAGGGTCAGACTTTGTAACTCTGATCTCTTCTCTTTCACTTGGTTACCAATTTTAATTCAACTTTTAAAATATCTACCCTGTGCCTAACATTGTGAGGCCAAACTAACAAATTTTTAAAAATATTATAAAATTTGGGAATGCTGTGAATACCTCACGTGATGTACAATGCAAGAGAACCCCATGCCTCAGCAGTAGTGAACACAACATATTGTGGCATTTTAGCCCCCACTTCCTTGGTATAGTGGTTTTTCTAACACTTTATGAGTGAAAGTGGTAGAATAGACTAGGAAGAGAGTGTATTCAGGTAATTGCAAAAGAAAATGAAGGTGAAAAAAGGCATAAACACACTACTGACAAGATTAAGAAGATTGAATACTATGAATAGTAATTTAAAGCTTTAAGTAAAACCAAATAAATACATGTAGATCTGAAAACTGATAGAGGGCGATTGCAGAGAAGCCTGGGACTGTCTGGGAGCACAGGGATGAGGGAGGAAGAAGAGGAAACTTGGACTGAGCAGGGCCATTCCATGAAAGCTGGCAGAGCCTCAGCTCCATGACCACCACAGCGCACACGGGGCTTTGGTAAAATTTCCACAGATGCAACCTGAGGTGAGGAGGAGAGGACCAGATAGTGTTGGGATATGAGAGAAAGGAGAGTGGAAAGTGGGGAAAATGTAATTGCAGAAGGCTGTGCATGGACTAGGACTAAGGAGGGTGGTGACCAAAGGAGACCAGGAAGAGCTGAACTTGACCTTGATGTCCTAATCTGTATCCCTGTATCCCTTGCTACACACTGTCACCCATGATCTGTGTATTAGATGCGTTTTAAAGGTGGGAAAATAATATCAAGCAAGACCTGCTGGTGCATGTCTGCAACCCCAGCACTGAGGCAGGCAGATTGCTTAGAGTTCTAGGACAGCCTGAAGTACACAGTGAGAGCCTGTGTCAACACTCACCCACACACACATAAAGCAAAAGATAATGCCAACACTCATGAAGTTAACAATTATTGTTGAAATTGGGGTTTCCACATTTCCTGGACATCAAAACTGTCAGAGTTGAGCTAAGTCTATTGGTGTCATTTCCTCATACAATTCATGTACTTTTGATGTACATATAATCTTGCTGTCACTTTTAAGTCACTGATAAAAAATGTGAGTGCCAATAATCAGACTAATATCAACAATATGAAGTTCCTTGATTTACAATTCATGCTACTATTTGCATGTGCTTCTTTCATTGTGCTGCGTCTTCATGAGGAGTTTTTCATTTCCATTGCTTGATTCCCTTTCTCTTGAAAGAAACAAATATTTTAGTGCCAGAAAGATCTATTAGTTATAAAACCTGTGTCCATTTTTACATTGAGCTGGCTGGACAAAACTAAAAACTAGGTATCGGGGACATGGCCTGGATCCCCAATCTCCCAAATGAGTGTATGGTGAAGGCTTAAATCAATGAAACAAGTGGTATGATTTTTGGGCTCCAGGAGGATCAGAACTCTTCTGCAGAGTTCGAGACTCTGAGGACTAAGACAAGGAATGTCTCTGGGTAGCCAGTATTTATTTTTTCAGTCAAGGAAGGAATGAGAGTGGAAAATGCAGAAAAATCAGCAGGATATTGGGAGTGGTTCAAAGACTTCCAAGTAGCAGATTATGTTAATTTAGGAGAAGTATCTTGACCTTGAGTGTAATCCTGAGGTGACTCATGAAAGCGTAGATGGTCATACACTAAGAAGAGTCAATGGGAAATCTCAGATGGGAGGTACCAATAGTACCAATTCTTCCTTTTATTCCATAAGCAAATACGTAAAACCAGGCACTGTGAAGTTTTGGTCTCCAACAACTGGGGACTTTATTAAGGGAGTCACACTATTAGTCGTTTTGTCAATGCAAACATTTCAGAGATGCAATTTTATTGGCTACACTGGCTCAATTTTTAAACTCATTGTCTAATGTTTAGGGAGAACTTGCACAGAGAATATGGTTTTACCTTCTAAAAATAACATGTGGAATGTAACAAAATCTGGATAACTCACATAAATGTATAAGTCCCTTTCACCACAGCTCTTCTATCATAGCTATAGCAACAACTTTCCTACCACTAGACGTTTAAAGGTGCTTATCTAACCAGTAGTGGCTTTTACTATATTTTCCTATATTGCTAACAAATACAGAAGGCTTGGACAATACCTACCTCAAGTTAATTTCAGGTTTGGAAAATCTGTAAGTATTTTTTAGTATGCCTAGTAAAACTGTAAGATAAAAAATAGAAAGCAAGAGTGTAAGGTAATAATTATGTGGTGAGTATATTAAGAGGAGTGATTACCTTGATTGAAGAAAACCATAAATAAGAAGAAAAACAAAGGAATGAACATGTCAGAAACACAACTTCCTCATTTTGATGAGTTGCTACCGATTCTAAACACAAAGGTGATACTGCAACATAAGGAGGGAACGCACACAAGCTGCGGGGTATAGAAAGCTATGTTTTCTTTAGTAACAAAATGTCTTCAGACCTCTTAACTTGCTGCGTGAACTCATGAAAGCTTTCATTCCTCTGATCCTGTGGCTGAATATCCTAACTCTAGTGGTACCCCTGCTCTTCCCTTTTCTTCTCGAAGTCACATTCAGTAGGATTTAATGCTGCCTTCCTAGTAATTATTCTGTTTTTACTATTTAAAACCAGGAATAACAAAGCAATGAGAAATTTATCTTCTTTAACACAGTAGAGGTTTTCTTTCTTTGCTCATAAAGGCAAAAGTTATAGAACAGTAAGCTTATAGACATTGTATTTCAGAAGTGGAAAATCAATTAGTGCACCATCACTATACTCATGCTGCCTGTCACATAGTTGGCCTGCTAAACTCAGTTTGCCTTCATTGTCTGCATCCAGCTGCTTCTCCCAGATGATGTGCTAGGTCCACCTGACTGCATCCAGCAGTGATGTCTGTGCTTTCCTAGCTAGAAATATATTTATAGTTTTCCAACTTGCTTCAAAGACTTTAGGCCCAGAACAAACTGGCCCGGTCAACATCACATTGAACTCATTCCATTCAAACCCCCTCCTCTCCTTCCCAGAATATTCCCATTTTATGGTAAAAAAATTGTTTTTAAGTAAACCTTTTAAAAATAAGTCTCCTTGACAACATATGTCTTAATGTATGCAACTAATCACGCAATAACCTGCCATCAGTCTTGTGCTTGCAAAATGTATTTAAACTGAACTCTAAGCTGACTCTAGGGTGATGATTTGGACTCAGACTCAGTCTCCCAGCCTGCCTGCATTAAAATAAAGTTGGCTTCCAGACTCTTTGGTACAAAGGGTCTTCTATTTCGGTTTGACATCCGTTTTTCTGCAACATTTTAAGGAAAACCGCTTCATTGAACTTCCTTCACTCAAAATCTTCAGTACATATCTCGTCACTAAGAAGCTGCCTGACCTCACATGGATTCCTTATCTAATATGTACTACTTTTTTTTACCTTAAGTATAAAAAGTTGCTTGATTTATAATTCATGCTAGTATTTACATTCTCCAATGTATCTATTCTAATTCTTGAGTACAATGTCTATTTATAGTAGTTATTATAAGTATATTATATCATTATCCTTATTGTGTTAATTATCATTATTTCAGATCTTCTGTACTACCAATGGTGTTTTTAGCTGAAGGAAATCAAACATCAGAAGGTACTTTCATCCTCTTTGGCTTCTCAGAATACCTGGACCTCCAGGTGCTCCTGTTTCTGGCATTCCTGGCCATCTGCACTGTCACAGCAGTGTGGAATCTAGGAATGATCTTGACCACCCAAAACAATCCCAAACTCCACATGCCCACGTAGGTTTTCCTCAGTCACCTGTCCTTTATCAATTTCTGGTAGTCCACTACTGTCACATTCAAACTGCTGGAGAACTTGGTTGTGGAAGACAGAACTACCTCCTTCATAGGATGCATCATGCAGTTCTTCTTGTCTTGCACGTGTGCACTGGCAGAAACATTCAAGTTGGTGGTGATGACCTATGACCAATTTGTGGCAGTTTGTAACTCTCTGTACTACATGCTTATCATGTCCTAAAATCTGGGCACATCACTAGTGGCAAAGCCCTACATGTGGGGAATACTCTCTTCCTTGGCTCTCACCATTTTCCTCTTAGCATTATCCTTCTGTAAGTCTAACCTCATCAGTAATATGCTCTGTGCCCACTCAGTCATCATCTCCATCTCCTGTTCAAACCTATTCCTCAGCCAAATTCATTGTTTTGTCATTGCCATATTCAATGAGATGAGCAGCCTCATTGTTATCCTCAGTACTTGTATTTCCATTTTTGTCACTGTCATGAAAATGCTTTCATTTGATGAGTACCAAATATCTGTCCCCACCTTCCATGGCACTGTTCTGATCCTTTATTCTGTTCCCAACCCCATGAACTCATGGCTCATGGTCAGAATTTTTTCTGTGTTTTACATTGTTGTGGTCCCCATGCTGAACCTTTGGTCTACAACCTGAGGAGCAAGGGTGTGAAGGACAGCATCAGGAGAGTGATGAGTCATCTCACACAGTGGCACAGAACTTGGAATGTCCACAGGGTTTCGGTTCACTGCAGTCCAGATATTTGAATATTTGTAATACAGATCATGGTTGAGTTTATTCAGTAAATGCACTAGTCATATATTTAAATTTCTGTAATAAAATGATCTGGCAATCACATACACTTCATCTTAATTCTGAAAGTTAAATGATTAAAGTACTGTTTAAAATTTTTTCTGAATCATACTGGTAAAAGTTTTTCACCTAGGGAATTCTTTGTGAATTTTTCTTTTAATTGTCTCTTGGAAAACTGTGTTTCTGTGTGTGTCTGTGTGTGAGAAAGAGAGAGAGAGAGAGAAAGAGAGAGAGAGAGAGAGAGAGAGAGAGCTCTTATGTGCGATGGTATATACACTTCTTTTTCCATGAACATGCTAATTATTAATTAAACATTATCAATAGTTACCCTTCATAATAAATTAGTTTGTTACATAAGTCTGATACATTGCCTTATATATGGATGAAGGATAAATTCTTTTGATCTTCAAGTTATAAATTAAATAGGAGAGAAGTTCACAAGTAAAAATGTAGGGAGGTATCAGAATAAAAGCCTAATTAGGCTTATTGTCTTATTGTGAACTCACAACATCTAACTACATCACTAGAATTTCTACCAAACCAGTCGGGCATGGTAGCGCACACCTTTGATCCCAGAACTCAAGAGGCTGAGGCAGGAGGATCATTGTGAGTTCAAGACCACCCTGGGCTACAAAGTGAGTTTGCCGCCAGCCTGAACTACATAGTGAGACCCTGTCTCAAAAAATAGGGTCAGGGATTTAGCTCAGTGGCCTAAGCGAATGTCGGGCAGGTGCGAGGTTATGAGTTTGATCCCTGGTACAAAAAAAAGGAAAAAAAAAAGAATTTCTAGCAAACCATGAATAACATAAATCTATAAATTTTATTATTTATTTATTTATTTATTTTGTGGTGCTGTGGATCAATCCTGGGACCTTATGCATCCAAATCAGAAAACTTGCCACTGAGTCACATTCCCAGTTCAGAAGTCTATAAATTTCAAATTAATAAATTATTTCATTCCTTTAGACTATCACACTATTATTATAAATGGATATAATTTAGGTAAAGAGCTTATAAAAGGTGACTATATTCAATGAGTTAGTTGAGGAGAGACTTGCTGAATTGCCTGAAGATAATGAGACAAGATCACAACAAGATAGTCAGGAAAGATAAATAAGCAAGGGAGTAATCTACTTATTCAAAGAAATGAAGTTTTTGTTTTTTATAACACCAGTCCAATTCTCAGACTGAAGTAGCCTTAGAAAAAACAGAGACTTCCAGAGTCTATAGAGCAGTCCTTCTTCATGCACATGGGAAGAGACTGCAGGAAAGCCATCTTGTTATTTCAAAAACAAGAACAGGAATCCTAAATTTCTGTGTCATCAGCATCAGTAAAATATGACTTAAACTTTGCATGAAACATAAAATTAATACATGTTTCTTCATTACTGAAAATCTAAAAGAAATTTTAAGAACAGTTCTTAAAAAAGATGCAGAAAAAAGATAGGGTTTCATAGAGTTTGAAGAATAGATTAGTGAGATATATGCAAATATATTTAGCTTTTTGAAAAAATCTACAAATTAGATTTAAGAACAGATCACCAGTTTCTTCAACTATGAATATACATAATCCCAACACAGCTTTCTTCCCAGATACCACTAGAAATCAAATGGCAAGTTATGGTGCATTTCCAGCACCATTTGTTAAAGAGGCTGTCTTTCTTCAATGTACATGTTTGGCCCCTTTCTCAAAGATGAGGTGGCTAAGTGTGTTTGTAGTTGTGGCTGTATCTTCTAATCTATTCCATTGATCTTCAGGTCTGTTTATATTCCAGTACCATGCTGTTTTTATCACAGTAGCTTTGTAGTATAGTTTCAAGTCGGGGATTGTGATGCCTCCTACCTTTCCTTTAGTGCCCAGAATTGCTTTTGCTATTCTAGGTCTTTTCTGGTTCCAGATAAATTTCAGGAATGCTTTCTCTAGCTCTGTGAGGTAGGCAAGTGGTATTTTTTTTTATTTAAGCGAAGAAAAGAAAAAAAAGACATATATAACAAAGACAACAAGCAAAAGAGACAAACGACTAGAGTAAATACATAACAATACATAACACTTCATGTTTACAAAACAGGATGATAGAAACTTGACAATGGTTGCAATATTGTGTATCGTTATCTTTAAAATGGTTACTTACATTAACAGATACAGACATGCAAAACTGATCCAATCATATGAGCATTAATTGTTCCCTCTCAATAACGAATACATTCAGCAGTGTGTTCATTTTAGTTATCTTACATATACATATATA
>RJWM01040586.1:0-15402 GCA_004363535.1 Dasyprocta punctata
GAGTGCATGGGTACAAGATTGTGGAAATTTCCTATTGCAGATGTTTAAAAAGTGAACTAAAGCACAATAAAATTTTAAAACATTTATGTGAACAAACTACAATTCATGAATCAGAAAACTCCAAATCAGAAGTAACCCAGTAGGTCTACCCAAGGAACATTCATAAGATGAACACAGAAGTAAAGCAAAGAAAGTATCTGATTACACAACAGCCTTATTCCAGTGATATAAACTCAACAGCATGTGTACTGCAGCTGGCTGTTTATCACTGAAGCTTCAAAAGGACTCTCATTTCTGCACCCTGTTGGAAGGTCCCTGGTTATAAAAAATAGCTTCATTCTGTTTTTAATATAGTCATTGTAAGAAATAGATCAAATTTGGTTTCACCTTACAGGTGAAAGCTATTGAGTTTTGACTGCTCAGGGATTCTTCAGGCCTGACTTCCATTTTTCATTTAATACAAAAATCCATATGGAAATATCACAAATAGTTTAGGCATGCTATATTTCCTATTACCACAGAGTGAAGATTTTTCTGTCGTGAAATAAATTAGACACATAGTAATGTCAGAAATTTTAAATTTAAGAAGTCTCTTCCTATCTTTTTATTGAAAACCAGAGCTATAACCAATATTAAGCCTTTTCTGCATAATCCAGAAAATAAAGACTTAAAAAGTAATGCACTCAAAAAAATTAAACTCCCCAAAAATAAAAAATCCAATCAAAAAATGAGCAACTGAATAAATACTTCTCAGAGGAAGATGTACAAATGGTCAATAAATACAAGAAAAAATAAAGTTCATCAACTCTGGCCATTAGAGAAATGAAAATGAAAACAATACTGAGACTATTTTACTGGTTATCATCAAGAATTCAAGTAATAACAAAGGCTGGCAAGACTGCTGGGGGAAAAAAAAAAGATCCATCTACATTGTTGGTAGGAATGTAAACTAGTACAGCCATTATGGAAATCAGTATGGACATTCCTCAAAAGATTGAAACTAGAAATTCCACTTGACCCAGCGATTCACTTTCCTGTTACCTTCCTGAAAGAGGTAAAGACATAACATTACAGTGATATTTGCAAAACCATGTTTACAGCAGCACAATTCTTGACAGATAAATCTTGGAAGTGGCATATATGCCCATCAATCAATGAACAGATAGAAAAAATGAGATATTTATATACAATGGAATACTATTCTGCCATAAATAATACACTTGAGTCATCTGTAGGAAAATTTATGTACTTGAGACCATAATGTTAACAGAAATAACAAGCTTAAATTTTGCATGATTGCTCTAATATGAGAAACTCAAAATAATAAAGAGCAAAATTAAAGATAAATATTAGGAAACAGATACATCTTTAGCCAAGGGAAGGGGTGAAAAGATGGAGGGGTGGGGGAAGGAATAGAGGGAACGAGGTTAAAAAAAAAAATTAAGATGTGTTATGCACATTACCAACTTCACATAGAGTGTAATCATTATATACCAAAAATATGTGCCAATAAAAAAATAAAAATTGAAAAAGGAAGGTAAATGAGTTAATTTACAAAAAGTTGCTAGTAAACAGCAATGGACATAGTTGACCCTAGGTAAGTGCTGGTTTCCATCCTTCCTCACCAGAGTTCTTATCCTGGTCACCAAACTCTTTAACTTTATCTGCAAAGGATCTATGGCCCTCAAATAGTTCTCCATCCTTTTTAACTGGCAGATAAAAGAAATGAATCGTAAGTAGAAACTATAAATGTAATTCTCTCCCAAAACATTGTTCATATAGAATTAAATATATTTTAGGGACAAATAAGAACCCTCACATAAAAAAAACAATGTTTCTACACAATACACATTTACAGTTTCAAAAATCCAACTGGTAAACTCTTTTGGAACAGGGCCTGTATTTAAGAGGGAGTATGCTCACTATGGAAAACATGCAGGTGATCAAAACTTCTGTGAATCAAATCATATCTCTGAACTACCATATGATAATTTAAATGAACTTTATTTCACTGGTTCTTGATGTTAGTAATCAGATTCCTAATACAGCTCTCACTTGTCCAATTAACCTTTATCTCTACTTTGTACTTAAATTCTAATTAATTAGCAGGCCAAAAATAAGCTTTCTTACACTAATGAAATAAAATTTATATGCTCAAAACAGAATTCTCAAACTAAAATGCTGTGTAAGTTTTAGCAGCTGTATGTCATGAACAATTCCTTGAAGCAAATACAGTTTGAGGTTTGCTACGGTTGACACATTGTATCAACTTGAGAAGTGCAGCACTTTAACTAAGCAGTTCAGCAGGGAGTTAGGGTCCTTACTTTGTAAACACCCTGAGCCTGTGCAAGAGCAGAGCACTGATTGGTGGACTGCTGGGCGGGGAGGGGGGAGAACTACACCTGCCTGCTTACAATATAAGGAAAAACAGGCTTGTTTCCCCCTTTTGCTCTTATTGCCTTGCAGTCTTCAGCCACTTGAGGCCAGCTGATTATAAACTCAGACCTCCAAAAACTGTGAGCTAAACAAACGTTTCCTTAATTTGGGGTGCTAGGTATTTTGTCACAAGAAAAAAGTAAGACCAGGTTATATTTTCAGACTATGAGAAACTCCATCTATCTAGATATAATGCAAGGTATGAAATAAAATGTTGTCATCACTGCCCCCCATAAGTTGTTGGCAGGAAAGCCCCAGCATGTGATACCTCTGAAAACTATTCCTATCCAGTGGGTTATATTACAGTTTCCTCAAAAAGTTTCTTCAAAAAGAATGAAAACAGAGACACTTGAGGCTTCTGGACATCCTCAACCAAGTCTGTACTTTTCTTTTATCTTAGGGGTATTTCACCTAAGTTATACTATCATATGTGCATTTCTGGCTCAGACAACAACCAAACTACAAACTTTTTTGTGTATTATTTATTTCTCAATCTGTTTAAAACAGAATAAATGAATACATGGACAGATACTAACAGTTAGCTGGGTATCTAAGCAGAAATGTACAAAAGACTATTAAAAGCCTAAGTCTATAGTTTAAGTGAAGATACAATAAATTTATTTTGAGTATACAAACTTGGTAGCAATTAACATACATGTCTGGGAAAATACAATCTCTCAAAGACACATTACACTGTAGAAAATGGAAACTCAGACTATAATGTTGGGAGCCGCTGAGCTAGTGATTGTTCACACATGCAGAGCCAAAAGCACAAGTGCCAGAACAGGAGTCCCCAAGGCAACAGAGCACCTGAGAAATGCCCAGAGGGCATGGAGTGCTGCAGGTGAACAGGTGTTCCAGCCCTGAGAAGACAGGGTGTAAGAAGCCAGTTATTTAAGCAAAGGGGCATGGTATGACAAGTGTATAAATAAATACATTATGGTGGTTGAGCAGTTTCTTCCTCCCATCCAGAAAAAGGGCTCCACCTGACCTCAGCTTTCTGTTTCTATCTTTATTTTTTATCCTGTCATCGTTCTTCACCCCCGGGAACTTGGCTCTCGAGGACAATGACACTATAAATCTTAGGAAAACTCCTACAGTTAAGCAGACATACAGAGCACACTTTATTAGCAACTAAGTTATACCACACTTTATATTGTATAGGTAAACAGTTTACATACTTTAAATCACAATATATAATACACATATATAAAGACAGTTATTACTCCAGTACAGCAGTACTGTCTCTTGGTGTCTGCAAAAGCAGTTACCACACTGCACAGTTTCTCACTCACTGTTGATTGGCTCAGCAGTTGATACGTTCACAAGGCAGAACACTCACAAGTTATAAATATTTATTTGGCACTAACTTAAAAGTAAGCTATAACTGTCACCTCTTATTTACAGCAAGTATATTCCACTCTATATGAAATCACACAGTTTGGTATAATGCTCTACTTGAGACACTGCAGGAACTACATTTACTGAGCTACAGAAAATGAATAAAGTTCTAAACTACTACCAAAATTTTGGGCATATCTGTGAAGACTTCCAAATAAAAAAGGCCAAGAACACCACTGCAAGATGATGGTTAGTAAATGAGTACGAAGTACTCATTGATGTATTATGGAAGACAACAGCAACAAAACCTACTCCCAGAACATTAATAACGTATTATAAGTATATCCTAAAACAGTATATATTAATTTCCTTAGCTGAAGTTGCAAGCACCAACTTAGCTTCATCTGTCACAATGCCAAGTGAAACCATCTGTCAAATTCCATTAACCTTGTTATTCTGAATTCTCCTAGTTTTGTAGCTTTGGTTATATCTAAATTATTAGGTGATTTTTTACTTTCGTGCATAAAAGTGATGTAACATAACTTAATAAATGTATGCCTTGTTTACTCTTAAGCAAGAACCAGTAAAACCTTAAAAATACTTTTATTCAAGGAAGAGAATCCCTTGAAACCTGTTTTCCTTTGGAACAATCCCAACTTAAGGAAAAAAATACCATCTCAAAGGAGTCTCAATGGAGAAAGGGGAAGAACTGTTCCATAAAGGTACTGGTTCTTAGGGGAGGATGAGTTTCACCTTCTCAAATGATACACAAAATCAAATCCAAGTAGATTGAAATGAAAATGACAAAAGAAAACCAAGAAAAATATTGGGGACAATAAAGGCGAACATCCTTATGAAACAGGCATGCAAGTTCAAACAATAAAAGAAACTACAGTATACATGAGACTAAATTAACTAAGAATTCTTAAGCCACGATCAATGGCAGCTACCTGGGAGGATCTATCAGGCAATCACTTAAACCCAGGAATTCAGGGCCATTCTGGGGAACAAAGGACACTATAAAGTGAGTAAAAGGATAACAAAAAATAAGAAAACATACTTGCCAAATGTATATGGGAAACAAACGTAGTGTTGTATGTGTTTCCCAAAGGCCCGTATGTTAGAAACTTGGTCCAGATGCTACTGAGAAGTGGGTAACTTTTAAAGGGTAGAACCTAGTGGAAAGCAGTTAAGTCACTAGGGTCAAGACATGGAAGGGCATACTGGAATCCCAGCTCCTTCCTCTCTTTCTCTTGCTAGCTAGCTAGTTACTGCTTCATAGCCACAATGAGATATGCCATGTGCTCCTCTCATGATACACTACTTTGCCTCACATACAAATGCAACAAAGACCACTGACCATGGACTGAAACTTCCAAGACTACAAACCAAAATAAACTTTTCCTCTTTTCAACTTGATTAGCTCCGCCATTTCATTACAGTAGAAAACTAGCCAGGTGTGGTGGCACGCGCCTGTAATCTCAGCACTCAGGAGGCTGAGGCAGGAGGATCACTGCAAGTTTGAAGCCAGGCTGGGCTACAAAGAGAACTCAAGGCCAGCCTGAATTGCATAGTGAAACCCTATCTCAAAAGACCAAAAAAAAAAAAAAAAAAAAAAAAAAAAAAAAAAAAAAAAAAAAAAAAAAAAAAAAAAAAAAAAAAAAAAAAAAAAAAAAAAAAAAAAAAAAAAAAAAAAAAAAAAAAAAAAAAAAAAAAAAAAAAAAAAAAAAAAAAAAAAAAAAGAAAGAAACAAAGAAACAAAGAAAAAGGAAAACTGACTAACCCAAGTCATATCTAGATGAAATAATTTCTTCAGATCAGAAAGGAAAAAGTCTGCCTAAAAATGGAAAAAAGAAACTTGAATTTCACGGAAGAGAATAAAAAGTCTATAAACTTACAAAAAAGTCATAGTTCATCAACAGTAGTATGGTTGTGGGATGGTTGTGATACATACAAATGCACACAGTACATACAAAAATTGTAAGAAAATATTAGCAATGTAAACTTTCTCAACTTAGGGGCATCTTCAAAAGCAGTTAAGATCATACTTAATAGTGAAAGACAGAATACTTTCCACATAAAATCAGGAGCAAGGCAAGGATGTCTGTTATCCCCACTTTTACATTTTGCAGGAGGGAGACCACAGAATGGGCAATAAAACAAACTAAAATGAAGTGAAGTGAGATAAAATGAAAAGGAGAGAAAAGGAGAAAATGCATAAAATTATAAAATCAAAAAACTATTGGAACTAATAAGGAAATTTAGCAAATTACTGGAACTAATAAAACAACATACAAAATTAAACTACAGTCTACATATCAACAAAGAAGATTAGAATATAAAACTAAATAAAGATATCAATTACAGTGGTATCAAAAATCAACTCTCACAAAATATACATATGATTTATGAACTATACTGCTAAGAAATTAAAAGAAAGCCTGAATAAATGGATACATGTAGGATATTCTTGGATTGAAAGACTAAAATACTGTCAGGTTGTTGATCCACTCAACTGATCTATACATTTAACACAATTCCATTTAAAAATTTCACCTGGTTCTTTGTCCAATTGCACAAAGTTCTTTAGAATTTCATACAGAAATGCAAAAATGTCTACCCAAAGGACCTGCTTCCAAAGGTACATGTCACATTACACATAAGAATGAAAAAATGCAAACAACCCAGAGGTCCATCAACAGGTACATGCATACACCAATGTGGAAATATTGCACATAATATTACTTAGTAACAAAAGAAATAAAGTACATAAAAATGTATACAATCTACCCAACATCATAGGTTAGCAAAGCCTACCATAAATGTGCTCAGAATATTCACATTAGCCCACAGTTAGGCACAATCATCTAATACAAATCCTGTCTCATAATAAAGTACTGAATATTTTATTGAATACGTATATCCAAAAACATTAGCAGCATGGTACATTGGACACTACAAGTCATTTACCCTTGAGTAGCTGGCTGATATCTGTGGTTCACTGCTGCTGCTCAGCATCTGAAGAGAGTAGCCTACAGCATATCATTAGCACGGGAAAAGATCAAACCTCAGAATTCCAAGTACGGTTTCTACTGAATATGTATCATTTTTACACTGAAAATCTGGGACTGCCTTTTGGCAACTCAACCTCTAAAGGGCCCACGGAGTCAATCTACACAAGCACTAAAGATATGCTCACCTTTAAGAACACTGAGTTTCAGTGGTCCTCATACTTCATTGTAAAAGAATCATCTGAGATTCTTAAAATGCAACAGTTCAACTCTCATAAAGCAGAGAAAAAAAAAACTACACCCTTGGCAAACCTGTAACAAAGACAGTACAAAACAAAAACTACCAAAAAGTCTCAAAACCTTTATTAACAGCACTAGAGAAACAAGAAAAATATTGTTGGATATTTAAAACATTAACCATTAAGGGGATCACAGACTAACAATGAAGCAGACTGTCTGTATTTCAAAAATGAAGCTAAAACTGGGTGTGGTGGTGCACTCGTAATCCCAGCACTTGGGAGGCTGAGGCAAGAGAACACTTCGCAAGCTCGAGACCAGCCTGGCCTACAAAGTGAGCCCAAGGCCAGCCTGAACCGCACAGCAAGACCCTGTCTCAAAAAGACAAAAAAAAATAAATAAATAAATAAAGAAGAAGAAAAGAAAGAAGAAGAAGCTATTTGAAAGGAGAAAACTGAAAAATGGCTTACCACATACACAAAATGAAAAAGTTATCATAATGAAGAAATTAATCTTCGGAATATAAGCATGCCAAAATAAATGCAAATGCTTTTGCCTTTATATACATTCAACTTACACAATAAATTCCAGAATAAGAATCAACTTTTAAATGATCTACTTGCCCACATTGCATAGTAACATTCCTAACCCAGCTTTCTTCACAGCCAAATACCGTTCTTATACAATAGAAACCACCTGACTATACAGGTAAGAAAAAGGAAAGCAAATGCTGCAGGCCAGTGCTTATGGCAATTTTGTGACATTAAAGAATACCACCCTTCCACTAAGCACACAAGGTTAGAAATCAAAGACTATATGTTGGCCCCAAGGGAGAAAAAATAAAGAAGACCAATTATTAAAAAAAAAAAAAAAAAAAAAAAAACAAAAATAAAAACAAAAAAAAAAAAAAAAAAAAAAAAAAAAAAAAAAAAAAAAAAAAAAAAAAAAAAAAAGTGCCTTACCTAACTTTGTAAGACCCAGGATGCCTAAAAAAGATAACTAGCAAACCATTCATCTCTCCCACCCTCTTCACCATTCTAGATAACTGGAGTGAAAGCTTTTAACAAAGATCACCAGGACCCAAAGAAATCATACAGGCAGGCATCTAAACTTAGAAAACTCACTATTTCAAAGTTCTTTAGAAATAGAACCCACTTTAAGTTGGTACCACTTATGTAAATATTTTAGAACTATGTGTAAATATTTTAAAAGTATGGAACTTTCCTTTAAAAACAGCAATCTGTAGTAACTATTATCATCACCTCTAACCAACATCTATCTTACTGTATAAAAATTATAAATACATAAGAGTTATGGCTTGAATCTAGATGTCTCCCTAAAGCCTCATGCACTCACTGGTGGGGCTTTTCAAAGGTGGCTGGATTTAAGATTTGTGAACATGAATTAAGGATGTGTGATAACTAAATCACTCCACTAATTGGTTCAGCACAGTTCCAAGTGTGGAAAATGGGAAGATCCACTCTGGATGTGGGTGTCACTGTCCAATAGGGTTGTAGTCTGGATGGAATAAAACAGAAAGGAAGGTTCACTGCGGCTGCTCGTCCAGTTTGCTATGCTATAGACTGTTTCTCCTCTGCCACACAAAAGATTTTTCAAAGAACTTGATAAAATTGTTTGAAATTTTTTAAGGAAAAAAGTAAAGAACATGACACGTTTTCCAGTATTAAAAATTATAATGAACAGCACTCGGGAGGCTGAGGTAGGAGGAGCGTTGTGAGTTTGAGGCAGGCTTGGGCTACAACGTGAATGCAAGGACGGCCTGAGCTACATAGTGTGACCCTGCCTCAAAAAACCAGGGCCAGGAATTTGGCTCAGTAGCTTAAGAGCCTGTCTGGCAAGTGCGAGGCTGTGAGTCCAATCCCCGGTGCCACAAAAAGAAAAAAATAGAAATTATAATGAAGAACCAAAACAAAAGAGTGTCCACAAAATGAATGATGGAACAAGCCCAGAAAACTTCTAGTTTTTGTTTTAAGTAGATTCATGTGTGCTTATTAAAAGTAAGCAATGTAATAAATAAATGATAACCCACTTACATGAATAGCTGGTCATGAAACACAATTAATGCAATTTTGTATACTTTAGAGCCAAAGAAAAATGTGCTTCAAAAAAAAACTATCTACAGTGGTCATATGTAGAAATGACATTATAAAAAGAATAATCCAGACCACGTAACTAAAGGTTATCCTACCACACTGAGTAAAAAGAAGAAAATTATAAAATCTGAACCAAGAAAAACAGATGAATAGTATCCAAAATTTAGAAAATGTACTTTTAGAAGAAGAGGAAAATGAATAAGGTAGAAACAATCATATTAAATACATGGCTTTGTCTTGAAAATAAAAATTCTACACAAGACTGTTGAAAAGATACATACCAAAATATATGCTAGTTAAATTCTATGTTCTAAAATCAAAGAGAAAACTCTTACAAGTTTAAGGAGGTTATCTACAAAACAAACAATGTGAGCAACAGTCGACCATCAAACAGTATTATGCAACACTAAAAATAGTTAAAACAACTAATTTTTAAAAATTAGTTGCCAAAAAAGTGTATGTAACACAACTAAGAAAATTCATCACTGAGAATTATCCCAATAAAATTATACTACTGAGTAAAAACCATTCTTACAAGTCTTTTAAAGATGAGGACAGGGAGAGAGAGAACACTACAGATTTTTTATACTATTATAGAAAATATTCATTTAAAATTTAAAAAGCATAAATAAAAATAATATAAAGTATAAGGGCAAAGGTGGTGATAGCAAGAAAATTTGATCAATTCATCAAAACTGACTAGAAGAAAACAGACTAACAATGATGAGGATAAAAGGATTAAATTTATCAGGAATCACCACATATGAATGGTTAAATTCTAAAAGACAAACAAATTGGGGTGTTAGATCCATTAAAAATACAAACAGAAGGTGAAGAAAATCTCGTTAAAAGTAGAGATATCAAAAATTTCTCAGAATTTAAAAACCAAACAAAAGAATATGAAATAGTCAAGTAATGCTACTCAATCCGTATATAAATATAGAACTATAACTTTCAAAGAATATACAATTCTCATTATATGTTCATAAGCCTGTGCTTTTGATATGAGGAAATGTTAATAAATTCCTAAAACTATTAGAAAAATCTCTAAACAGTGCAAAAAGCTTGAAAATAAAATAATATTGCAAAAATTATGCCTTGGAAAGTATCAACCTAAAATAAATTCATGAAATTTGCAAGTTCAAAGGGCTTTCCAATATTAATATGACAGGAAATAAAGTGTTATGTTTAAACTATAACAGACACCAAAAAGTAGGATAAGACAAAGGCAAAAACAAAATCAAGTTAGTAAACAAAACAGAAATGATCAAAGACTGGATTTTTAAAAACTAACAAAAACAGTACCAAGCAAACATTACTGAGAACAAAACAAGAATAACAAAAGGGATACACCTGCATATATACAAATTTAAAAGAAAACTGTGGACCAATCAATATGAAAATCGAACTAAAAAATTTTAGCTGGATTTTCTAGAACTATAACACATTTTAAAAGCTTCATTCTGTAAGAGGTATAAAGTCCAAAACATGACAAAGCAAAATTTGGAAAATTTATCTAAAATTTGCTCTGAAACAGTCATATTACCAAATCTTCCAAGTATCAAGTACTTAAAATGAACCATACCTTTTTTAAAGCAAAAATTATCAAATACAGTAGCACCAAATTTGAAAAGCTGAACCTATTTCTATACTAAACAATTCAAAAAGCACAGAAGAAAACTTCACAACCATTTAAAAGGCTTATTTTATCTTGATAGTCCATATGAAATAAATCTTATAATCAACGACATGGAAGAATATATATTCTTCCATGTAACTGATAAATATATATAGATAGACACACTATATAGATAGATAGATAATACTATCTGGGCATATACACACATACATAATCCTAAATTCCAGGTTATATTTTAGTATTTTAAATTTGAAAATATGTTAAAAAAAAAAGACAATGTGATGAATTGGGTTTTACTTGAAACTGAAAGCTAAAATAATACAGTATCATTGTATGAACAGAGGCTTGTAAATGACATGTACTAAAAGTTGAAATCCCAACCTAAATACATACTATGGGTAAATAGGACTAGTTCTCTGAACTCTGCTATAATACGAAAGTAAAGGAAAAAAACTATAATGTCAGCTACTCTGGAGGCTGAGGCAAAAGGATTAAAAGTTCAAAGCCAACCTGTGCAATTTAGGGAGCTCTTTCCTTACATTAAAAATTTAAAAAGTGCTAGGAGCTCAGTGGTAAAACTTGCCTAGCAAGCAATGGACACTGTGCTCAAACCCCAGGATCAGAAAATAGAAAGAAAGAAGGAAGGAGGAGAGGGAGGGAGGGAAGGAGACAGGGAGGAAAAGAAAGAGAGGAGGAAAGGAGGAAGAATTCATAATGTGCATGCAATACGCAATATTGCAACCATTGTCAAGTTTCTATCATATGGTTTTGTAAACCTGCAATGTTACTGTTGTGCATTTACTCTACTCGTTTGTCTCTTTTGCTTGTTGTCTTTGTTATATGTCTTTTTTTCCTTCGCTTAAATAAAAAATAAAAAAATAAAAATAATGTGCATGCAAAACTTAAATGAAAAAACTGTCTAATAATCCTAGTATATGAAATATTCATGTATGCTAATCTAATTAAATTACTGTTATTTTATTGACATAAAATATAATATTCTTTGCCAAATACACGTCTGATGCAGTTAACATCTAAATCTGATTTAAAACATTTAGAAAATTTACTGGATGAGTAAATTTCCATTATCACACTGAAACAATACACGAAAGAAATGTCAATCCTTGGAGTAGTCTATAACTTAACTAAATCATTAAAATTAAAATTTACAAGAAGGGTATAAATAATCACAATAAGAAGTCAGAATGAAACACTTAAGAATGTTTTTTAAAATATTTATTAGAACTGATGAAAATTCATTAAGAAGGCTGAATATAATGTTACATAAAAATCAAAATTAAGCGAGAAAGGGAAGGAATAAGCAGGTGGAACTGTACTTTTGAGATCAAATGAAGTATTAACAATATAACCAAACATCTCATAGTAAAATATATACCTTTTATGTAACTTTTAAGTAAAAGTGACTGTCAAATGCTATATTATATATTTTATCTTAGATAGTATCTAAATTAGAAAATACTATGCTATTTTAACTAAGAAATTTGCCCAGTTTATATTGTTCTGCAAATTTTAACAATGAAATTGGTTAATCCCTGACCTACTCCAACCAAACTTCCACCATTCAGGTGATAAAGTGAAAGTTAACTAGACAGACCTGCAAGATTTCTCTGCCTCCATTATTTACAATTTTTTTATCCTTCCTATACAGAATAAACACTCACTTAGTTCTAGTAAACACTCAAATCCAAAGAAGCTATACTTGTCAAGTCATTTTAGTTTTAAGGCTTCGAAAGATTTAGAAGCATTTAATGACTTGCCCAAGGTCATAGAAAGGTGACTTAGATCAAACTCACATCCTGTCTTTTCACTGCCACTTGCTTATTTTCCTAGTATGAATTCAATTCAAGTTTTTATTATGTCTCAATATTAAACCATTTATTCATTATCAAATATTTGGTGAGCCCTACTACATACAAATAAGTTAAACAATACAGGCAAAGTACCATACAGAACTCTGTATTTCATTCAACTCAGAAGGATGCCTTAATGTAAACAGTGCCCTCTTCCTTCACCAAGTTAAGTTGGTTCCTGGAAGGAAACCTCCTAGCACTGTCCTAAAGAATCCTCATTTGGAGTTCTACATATTAAATTTTTGAGACTTTAGTATCTTATGCTAAAGTAAAATCAAATACAAACGCTGAAGATACATGTCCAAGACCAAAATTACCCTTGGATTTAACTGTACTTAATCTGCTGCCAACTTTACCTCACCTGTAATACCTAAATCTCAGAAAAGTGGTTCCAAATACACTATAGGTGATAGCATGGCTGGCCAAACTTCAGCAATCAAACAAAAAACCTATAAAAGAGAAAAGATAGACCCTGTTCTTGAATCTAGAAATGTTGTGTAATCCTGCTTTTCTTAAATTATTAATCCTCCCCAATCTACAAAAAAAGAAATTTTTTTTTAAAAATATCGGGAATCTTTCCAACCATCGTAACTATTTATTTAAAAATGTGTATGCGGGGAAAAGAAGGGAAAAGAAAATAAAATCATTAAAAAAGGGGAAAATGGAAACAAAGCTTTTCTAAATAAGTAGGGGAAGAGGGGTTTAAGGGAGGGTAGGGGAATAGGAAAAAAAGAATCAAGTTGAATCATGTACAGGGACAAATTTCCCGTAATGAATGTAATCATTATGTATACCAAAAATGTACCAATGAACTAAATTTATAAAAAATAAAAATGTATTAACACACCTACAAACACACATACACACTTTTTTTTAATAAGAGCAAAAATCCAGCTAAATTTTTAGCTATGCAGCATACATTTGACACCTTTCCTTTTACTGATAATCCTGTAAATTCCTAAGTGAAAGAGTTTCACTTTTGTTTCTTCTTAAGTGTGAAGTTCACTTCCTGGTAGCAGCTTGAAGTCTACTTCCTACTTCCTACTTGATGCATTTAAATCTGTCAACTTAGATGAGGTAGTTGCTTTCATAGATTTATAACCCTTTAAATATTAACTGTTGCAATATGGGTAACAAAATAATAGCATACTAACAGGAAATAGATACATTCCAGCATTTTAGAAAATGCTTTAAGAAAAAAACACAAAAAAAGTCATGATGGAAATATAAAAATAATTACATGCTCTAAAAATTTCCCAGTATCAATGAAACAATCCAAGGCACACACACACATACTAAAACACCCTGATGGCAATACTCTGTATTCAAAATGCCCTTTGTGTACGAAGGGACATCATTAAACTAGCAAATTAGACTTCATAACCAAGAAGATCACTTTCGGTAATTTGATTCTTGATCCTACACTTTCATGCATGCATCTCTGAACTATGTAACACAGTATTGGACTCTGTCCTAGAAAAACAGGTATATCAAAATCAATCTTATAAAACTCAAAAACTCAAAAAATTCTTGCCATTTTTCAAGCTTAAGAGATGTCAATTAATGAACTATCTTCCCCATTTTAAAACAGGCTTAAATATTCCAAAGTGAAGACAATTATAAACAAAATACTACCAACTGCTTAGTTTTCATAGCACATGATGCTTCGTGAGTCTCAATTCTATACTGTACTCAATGTCAAGCACTGAAGAGTATGGTATTTAAGCCCCTATACACAGGATTAGGAAGTAAACTATTTTAAATCCCCTTTATTAAATCCTAAATTATTCTGCTGTAATAAATTGCAGTCTGCAAATAAACTTAATTTACCAGTAACATCAACGAACAAAAGTTTCAAAAACAAACTTTTCCAAATGCCAAAAATAAAAATGCACTATACCTGCTTTCCAAAATTCTTGACCATTTTCAGTAACCTCAATTAGTACCATAAAATTTTAAAAATGATCTCAATGCAAAAAGTAATCAGGTTGTTAATATATAGTCCATTTTAGTATGACGCGCTTTATTCTAAAGTCAAGCACAGGTACACTACAACCGTATGCTAAAACTACAACAGGATAAGGCATTTATTACTCAGCCACACAAACCAAGCATGAAACTGTAGTTTGGTGGCTATTCACAACAGATCTAATTTCACCACCACCACCAATTCCAGCACGACAAAGATACTATTTCTCTTTTGCCCAAAATCCTATTTTCACAAATTGGAAAAAAGGAAAAATCAAGTCATGGCCAACTACTCTTCGGAGTGTGGTGCAAGCCATGATAGTGCACTTAAAATTCTGAAATCAAAATCTAAATAAGGAAGGTGATCTTTCAGTATTCACACCGTAAGGATGTCATGGTTCATAAACATTTTCAATACATTTTTTTTTCCATTAAGTGAATGTCCATTTAAATGCACGACTGGTGCAAGAGTAAAGGATGAACGGCCGAACAAGGTCAAACTTAGGGGACAAAAGATTCCTGGAATAACAGAGTCAGAAAGATTACTGTTCTTAAGGATTTCTGTAGTCAGAAAAAAGGGAGAGTGAGAGAGACAGCAAGCCAGCCAGCAGCGTTAAGTGCACCTAGAAACTCCAACTGACCAACGTACCTGCCTAAAAAGGAGGTGACTCAATTTTGGTGGAGATCTTTTCTCAGAACCGCAGGCCTGGAATACCACACCTTCGAAACCTAAACTGTGTTGTAAAGGGCTAACAGCTGGTATTCTTTTCTTTACATAAGAAAAA
>RJWM01040587.1:0-15417 GCA_004363535.1 Dasyprocta punctata
CAATGCAGTGTGGGAAACACCTCACATATCCCAGCCACCTCACCATTAAACTCTATCCTTAAACACTGGGAACAATGGGGTTGGGGTATAGCCCAGTGGCACAGCACTTGTCTGGCAAGCACAAGGTCCTGAGTTTGATTCCCAGTACCAACAACAACAACAAAAAAAAAACACAACCTGGGAACAATTTTACCTGAAGAAGTCGTGGTAGGTTGCCAACTATAGAGAGGTCTAAGGAAAGGCACCCGCGCTGCTTTAGCTGGAGATGCCTGGCCAGTAGAGACTGAGTCTCACAAGGGACGCCTTGGAAACTCAACAGGTCTCCTCTTCTGCAGAGGATGCCATCTGAAGGACCTCAGACCTAGTTATCACTCTCCTCATAGGCTCCACACTAGTAGGAGCCCTAGGGATCTGCCCTCGTCTTTAACAGTTTGTCTTTATTTTTGCTATACCATTTGGGTGCAGCATGAACTAAGAAATGGTGAGGGATGGATATGGAATGGCTGTTTAAATTGTGGTAGTATTTTCCGGTTAGACTATGTTTGCAAAATGCATGGATGACGGTGTGAAATCCCTTATATTCAGGTTTTTATGACTCTTTATTTCTGGAAAAGCCCAGAAACTATGGTACTGAAAGATGCTTCTGAGGAAGAGGACACTGATATTGTTGACGGTCCTGTCCTCAGATGCCCACTCGTCTCTCAGGAGGATACAGATCTCTCCCACCTGTTTCCACCACAGCCTATGCCGCAGAGAGACCCAGGATTTTCCAAAGACCCTGGCAGGTTTGCAGATGGGCCTCCAGACCCCTATAACCCAACTGCTGGATGCGCCCTTTCCTGTGCTCAGCAGCAGGGATCTAGAGAAAGATGAAAAGAGAAGGGCTGAGGGGAAAAGGACAGACCAAAATGATAGCTGCTTCAACTGGCAATGCTTTCAGCATACCCAAGTCATCCAAGAGAAAAACCCGCAGCCAATCAATGTCGGCTTTAAGTTAAAAAAACCTGGACACTGGGCACGTGGCTGTGACAAGCCACTGCCTGCACCCTGCTTCGTGCATCTGGCAACTGATGCCCCTGACTCATGGCACAGGAGGATTGACTGCCCTCACCCCGGAGAAGGGCTGGGCCAGCCAAGACCCGCACTTCCCACTCTGATGAGGAAGACTGAGCGGGCCCCGGGGGACCTACAATGTCCCTGTCCATGGGCATCTCCATCTCTTGTGAAAAACCGCAGGTGACCCTGATGTCGTGGGCAAGAAAATTGAATGACTCCATTTAACTCAACTTCTCAGGAAAACCCTCCTCTAAATCTCCCAGCATAATTGGGGCCAAAGGGGGACCCAAGTCAGAGCTTCTTTATCCGTCCTGTCATGTGTCAACTCAGAGATCTGATGCTACATGCCCATGCAACAATCTGCAGTGAAAGGAGCTGCTAATTAATAAACAATACAACTCCTAGAGACAGTCTAGCTTCCAAAGCAAGTCACTGTCATTCATTACAAGGGACACCAAAAGGGCATGTCTAAACTCTTTGGGAAAAGAAAAGACTGACAACAAAGAAAGAGGGAGGCCTTCTGGCCCCTCAGGACTCTAGTCTTATTTCCAGTACCTGAAAACCATTAAAAGCAACTGGTTCCTCTTCAAGCGACATTGTGACAAGCTATAAAAACCCCACATGGAAGCCGAGAGTGGTGGTACATGCCAGCAATCTTAGCCCTTGGGAGGCTGAGGCAGGAAGATTGTTGACAGTGCAAGACCAGCCTGGGCTACAAAGTGAGGTCAAGGCCAGACTGAACTGCATAGCGAGACCCTGTCTCAAAGAGACAAAAAACAAAACAAAACAAAAAACCCTACATGGGAAAGGTTTGCTCCGATTTTCACAGGATTAGGCATAGCAGCAACCACCTGATGGGTCTACAAAGCTTGCACACTCTGTGAACAAAGCTTACACAATAACTCTGGCAATCCCAGACCATATTCTTTGCTAAAAGAAAGACTGTCCTGGGAACCTCTGGAAGACCTGAGGTTTCTCTTCGAAAAGCAAAGTTCCAGTTCTGCTCCAAGTATGGAGAAGTAGAATCATCATAGATATGCGCTGGCAGTCTAACATCTGACCCTGCCTGCCCAGGAAGGTATGGAAAGCTAACCTGCTGCTGCTCATATTTGGGCTCTACATCCCCAGTCTAACAGTACAGTTACTCTCCTGGCAACTGTAGCAGGCTTTTCCCCACTGAACAGACTCCACATATACACGCTAACTCTTTTCTCATTGTCTCCCGACAGGTTTTCCTTAGCTCAGGTGGTGAGCCACAACATCTAAGTTAGAGAGAATGTAATCCCCGGTTGCTAAGACCTACAACCCTTTTCAACTGAAGTAGCCATATGAAGACAGAGACATCCACATTCTCAGCAGACCACAAAGAATGATGGGATTTATGTCTTCCAGGGTATAAAGCAGGATGTCAGGGCATGGCAAATCAGTTGGACAATTGGGCCTGATCTGTCAACCACGGCCAGCACACATGGGCAGAACAACTTTCAAACCTTGCATGTAAGAATGGGTATATAAAACACCTGATGTAAGAATGGGTATATAAAAGACTCCAGCCTGCCCAAGGTGGGGGCTCTTCCTGTAATCTCAGCACTCAGGAGGCTGAGGCAGGAGGCTCTTGGAAGTTCAAGGCCAGTCTGAATTGCAGAGTGAGACAGAGAAAAAAAAAAAAGAAGAAGAAGAAGAAAAGAAAAGAAACAAACAAACAGAACAAAACAAAGTCAAAAAAACCACCATCAAGCTCATGGCTGCTGTGATCCTTTTCACTAACCTACCCTGCAATTTTTAGGACATACTTCTTTTCCTTCCTTAGCTGGCCTATACTTGTTCTACAGAGCAGACTTCTTCTCTTACTTTTACTTTTAATACTACCTTTGATATCTTGAATAAATGTAAAACCTCTGAATTCTTCATTTGTCTTGCCAATTCTTATTTATTTATTTATTTATTTATTTATTTATTTATTTGAGACAGGGTCTTGCTTTGTAGTTCAGGCTGGTCTTGAACTCACTATGTAACCCAGGCTGGCCTCAAACTTCCAAGCAATCCTCTTGCATCAACCTCCCAAGTGGTGGCATTACAGGTGCGCACCACCACGCCCAGCTTGTCTTGACTAATTCTTTGAACAGGGTAACAAGAACATGGAGGGGACCCCTGGGAGCCCCAACATAGAATAAAAGGTCTGCTGTCCTGAGTCTCCCATTACCTAGCACCAAGATCTTGGTGTTATTTTGCGAATATTTGTGTCTACCTAAACTCAGATTTAAATGTAAACTCCCATGTGATAACCTTAGGTGATAAGGAATTTGGAAGGTAATTAAGGCATGTTATGGTTTGTGTTGATGTCTCCTGAAAGCCTCCTGCAGTCATGGGGGAGCAAACTTTTTGACAGTGACTGAATCTAGAGTTTGTGACTGATTCATTGTCTAGTGCTGAAACTGGCAGTGTGAGTGCTACACCTGCCCTGGGGTGGGTGGCTTGCATATGATATAAGGAAGGAAAAGAGGCCTGATCCCCTCCTTTGCTCTTGCTGCCTTTGCTGTCTTCTACCCCCTTGAACTGCTGCCCCTCACCATACCACCCTGCCTTGGAGCCAGAGCGTTGGGTATTTTGTCTCAGTAATGAGAGAAAAGTAACCAACACAAGGCACAAGGCTGGATCCCTCATGGCTGAGATTAGTGCCCTTATGAAAGAGGCACCAGTGAACTTGACTTCCCTGCCTTCAGGTGAGGGCACCATGGAAAGGCACCTTTTGTGAAGAACAGTGGGAGCCCTCCCCGTCTACTGAACCTGCTGCTGCTGGAGATGAGACCCTGCATGCGTCAGCCTCCTGAACAGTTTGTTGGCCCCAAATGACCCAGTCTAAGGCAACTTCTGATAGAAGCCTGAACACCCTGATGCTTGGGCTGCCTTGGTCATCTTGGGCTGCCATAACAAAGTGCTTCAGATAGTGTAGCTGACACAAGTGAAATTCATTTTGTCACACTTCTCGAGGTTGTAAACCAGGACAATGTGTAGGCATGTTTATTTCCAGCCAGGAGCTTTCTTCTAGGCTTAAAGATCATTGCTTCTCACTGTGTCCTCTTACTGCTTCTCCTCTGCAGGTCCCTGGGATGTGGGGAGGCCCCTCAAATGTCTTTGTGCTTTGTTATGGACCTTAGTCCTGTCTGATGAGAACTCTGACCTCCGCACCCTAATTACCTTCCAAAACCTCACCTTCAAATGCTCACACTGGGGCTTAGGACTTGGACCCATGAATTGCAGGGGGACACATTTCAGGTCAGAATACTGACAAAGGGGCTTGGTGACATCTTCCCTAAAGTAAGCAACAACCTCTTCCCATCAGAGGGGTCCGAGGGAAACTCCAGGGAGAAACAAAAGGTGTGATCAGGCCTAACCAGCACAGGCACCCACATTCCAAGGTGTCCTTCAAACTATGTGGACCTCAAGGCCACCAAAAGCTACGTCCTGAAGTGCATCCATGCAAACTTTACACCAAGTGCACACGCGCTCTCCCCAGCCCTACTAGACAACATTGGCTACCGCAGGTCCCAGTTAAAGTGCCCCCCTCCCGCCCCACTTCCAAAACCCTCTCCTCACCTTTTTTAGCAGTGCTTCATAGCATTCACTGTATTGTTCCAGCACCTCTTCCAGCTCTCGAGCTTGGGCCCTGAGTTCTTCTGAGAGCTCAGGCTTTGATTCATCCTTCAGCTGCTTCCAGTTCTTCCAGAGAGCAGTCATACCCTCGTTAAGAGACATGGAAGCGAAGGCCCTAACACTCATGCGAGCTATTTTTGCCACAGTCAGTGCTTTACCCGAACCGGCCTTCTGTACCTGTGTCCTCACTGGTGCTGAGACTTTACCAGCAGTCCGAAGATGTTTGGCAGAAGTGCCCACGCGTGGCTGGCTTTTGACAGGCCAAAGGGCCCGGATGCCCTTCTTGATAACCTGCAGGGCTTTCCCACACCGGTGCAGAGCCTGACCAGCAGCTGTGAGATTGGACGACTGCTTTTCTCCTGCATCTTTAGGCTCTTGGTCACCCATGGGCACTTGGCTACTGGCCTGAGCACGGAGTTTTTTACTGTGAGATTTTTCTCTGAATTCTGTCACCATAGTGGTAACGACAGCTGCGGCTGACACACCTTTGCTTGCCGTTGAGAGTAGCAAGCTTGCGCCTGCGGTTACGGGAACTAGAGCCAAGCCCACCATGCTTGCAACTTCAGAGGCAACAGTGACAGAATTGGATACCATTTTGGACTTGGTGAATTTTTTGTGCATTTTGTCAGCATCTTCCGCGAAGGCAAGAAGTGTTGCGATATACTTTTCTTGCTCCTTTTTCCACTCAGGAAACTCTTCCAAAAATTTTATTTCTTCAACTGTCAGATTTCCATCATATAAGCCAATGTCGGTCTCAGGAATTATGTCATCCTTCTCGCTGTGGGAATGAGTGAAGGAAATACTTGGCTTTAGCCTCCTGGGGGAAAAGGCCAACTCTTCAACCAGCCCGTGTGGCTTCTGATGTTCTGTCAGTCCCAACATTAAACCCTTCAGTATCTCCTTAAAATGGCCCTGGAAAAGTCCCATAGGGTTACTGAGAAGTTCAATCTTTGGAAGAAGCTACTGGTTCCATGAATAGAGAAAAGTGTGATAAGGGCATGTGTGTGTAGAAAGAACAACGGGGACAATCTCAGCCCTGGGCAAAGACATGAGGTAAGTAGATTCATCCTGAGGGACACTTCTGGGGTTGTACCTGAGAAAGATGGCACTGCTGTGGAGAGCAGTAGGGAATACTGACAGGAAACATAGGACCAACAGAGGGAAACACCTGGGAAACACAGGAGGAAGCAGAGGCCAAATATTGGGCAGAGGGTGAGGATTCTACTTGGAGGGGTGAGTCAGGGAGGACAGGGTCAGATTGTATAAAACATCCTCCACATTGGCAACCTTGGTGCTGACTTCGATGGCACACTGAGAGGTCAAGATAAACCCTGACTGATGTGGTGGGCAGGCTCTTGGGCACTTGTCTAATTTTCTCTGGCACCAAGACAAGTGGGATTGGTCTTTGTGAAAGATGTTTGGGACACAGGGCCCAGCCCTGCTTTCCCTAGCATTTCTTATGGCACAGTATTAAGGGGTCTTGGTCAGCTCAGTTGAGTCCCAAACTACCTTCCCCAAGGCTCTTCTCCTGCCCAGTACTACTGGTACATTTATTTGCTTCTGGGACAGAGGATGCTGGTGACAGTGATGTGTCCTGACCCAAAGAATGAGACCATTGCTGCAAGGAGCTGGGAGGGGATCAGAGTCTCCTTCTCATTTTCAGTGGCGGGATCCCAAGAGTAAATGTGACCCACTCAAAGGGACATGCGCGTTCATGGTGGAGCTCTGATGAAGGAGCAGGGCCCCACGAAGCCCAGTCTGTCTGCTGTTCCTGTCCTCTGCCTGCCAACATCAAGTCTCCTCACTGAAACCTAGTTGTGCCTCACTGTCTACAGATAAGAGTTCCTGGATCCAAGGAAGATGCCAAAATATGAGGATGTGCCAATTCCTCACATAAAATGGCACAGTTTTGCATAAAACCCATGCACATCTTCCTGTGCCAATCATCTCTAGATAACTATGATACCTAAAACAGAAAATGTCATGTAAAGAGTTGTTATTCTGTATTGCTTAGGGAATGAGGACAAGGAAAAATTCAGGGCATGTTCATACAGGCACAGCCATCATGGGCCTGAATACAGAGAATCTGAACTATGGTAGGGTGAGTCACAAATGTGGAATTCAAGGGATTGCGTGCTGGCTGTATATGACTGTCCATGTAAGCATGTGCATAGTTTTTAATAAATCTCTCTCAAAAAAAATTAAAGTAAATCTCTCTCCCCCTATACATACATACATAAACACACACACACACACAGAATTCCTCAATGAAAAGAATTAAAAATCAAATACACAATCACAAAAATCCTTTAGTTTCACAAATTTGGACCCAATTATCAGCTCATGAGTCAATGTAAATCAGCTCATAGAGAAGAAGGTATGAATGGGTATGAAGGCAAGAAGGTGGGCCCCGTGAGGAGTCCTAAACTGCGCAGTGTTACAGTCCACACCACCCCGATCTTGCATTGCCTGCAGGTGCATTAAGGACAGAGTGGAAGCACAGATAACAGTGTCAGTACAAACATCAACTATGCCCCTGTGTATTAGACCTAACACTGTATTATGGTGTGGTTCAGAGCTATACAAGCTTCGCTTCATATGTTTCTTAATTAAACCCAATATCCTGAAAGTTGACGCTTTGCTGAAAAACTTCCTGTGTCAGGCAGCCACGCCTCCATGCTTAGGAAGTGACCTCAATCTAGTTCCATGTAGTAGTGCACATGTGGTTCATTAGTTCACCATATTAGCAATCCCTTGTTGCTTGCCCACATTATGCTGGTGGTGGTACATCTGCTGATTAACAGACTATCAGCATTAAGTTTATTAATTTGCTTATGTTAAAGAACTTAGTTGCATATAAGCTAAGACATTCTTGTCTTCCTGGGTCTCATGGGGGAGGGATCAGAGTGGGCAGTTTCTGTCCTTGGAGTCCACTGCAAGCAATGTCATGCACCTAACTAAACTTTTTACTTCCATTTCAAAATATTTAATTAAGTTTCATGGAATATTGGTTCCCTGAAATAACCAATATTCATGTGCATAACAGTGACCAGTAAGAAGACAAGGTTTTGCTGCACAGCTACTGGTACAAGAGTACATTTATTATTTTTTTTTCTTTTTTTCTTTTTTTTTTTTGCAGCACCAGAGACCGAACTCACAACCTCACGCTTGACAGGCAGGTGCTTAAGCCACTGTGCCAAACTCCCAGCCCTAGTTTTTTGAGGCAGGGTCACACTATATAGCTCAGGCTGGCCTTGCATTCGTGTTGTAGCCCAAGCTGGCCTCGAACTCACAACGCTCCGCCTACCTCAGCCTCCCTAGTGCTGGGATTAAAGGCATGTGCCATCATGCCTGACTGAGTACATTTATTCTTAATTAAAGGATGCCTGCAGCCCTTTCCCCAATAGCAGAGCTCTGGGTTTATCTTTGCAAACCAACACCAGTCTTGCATTCTTACCTAGCTTGGCTGTCTGGCTGTCTCTTGAGCTCCAAATCCATGTTTCGAGGAATCACATGTTTTTCTGGTGGGAAATGTGGAAATCAAGGTTACTGTACACATCATAAAACCTTATGAAGTCTAAATGTAGAGGAAATTTTAGTTTATACAGAAACCATAATGAAACACATAATACACTGCGTCTTTGCAAGTCATTGTTTTAAAATTTCACCTCGAGGACCCTCCCTGTACCATGGGCTTCAAACTCCAAACTTCCAACTCCTAGCAGGCTCGACATTTTGGTTGCCTGAAGCATGGACCCACACACGTAACTCTCAAACTGACCTGACCGAGGAAGAAGCCAGTACCCTGGAGAAGACATAAGCCTGCCCAGAGGAATTGGCTGCTTGAGGGAGAAATAATGGATGGGCCAACAGCACTAGCCCTAAGAAAAACCCATAACTGATATAAACTAAAAAACAAAAACAAAACGAAAAGCAGTGTGAGACTTTACACTGACAATGACTTTTTCACAGCGGGATAGGACTCAAGAAGAAATTTAGTGCAGCACTGATCATACTGCAAGATAGAGTTTAATCAGGTGCCATTTTGCAAAGGGGTGGACCACGTGGGACTGAGTTACAAAACACCTACACCACAGCTTAACTCCAGGATTAAAATGTCACCCTACCACAGTGACTGGATAAGAGAGAGCCATGGGAGGCAGACTGGGAGAGGATGAGGCATAGACATATTTTCCTGTAGATCCTCTGAGAAGTTGAAGCTTGGGTTAGGAAAGACACAGGGTCTGCACTCTGTGATGGAGGCCAGGCTTGGTGGGTCTGGCTTTTAGAGGCAGCTGGATCTGAAGATGATGGCATTGAGTCCTGTGGTCTGCTTGAGCATCTTCCCTGATGCCTACATCCAGAGGAGACCAGTGGTCTGATTGCTTCTCCATGTACCCAACATATTCTTAAATAATCAATGGGTCACAGAAGAAATTCAGTAATAATAAAACAGTTCCTAAAATTAAAGGATAATGCTAAGATAATGTATCAAAACTTGTAAGACACAATAAAAGCAGTCCTAAGACAGAAATTTACAGTTGTAAATACCCACATCAGAAAAAGAGTAAGTCCAAATAAATAACTTACTGATGCATCTCAAGCTCCTAGAGAAACAAGAACAATCCAAATCCAGAGATAGTATAAGCAAAGAAATTGTAAAAATCAGAGCAGAAACCAATGAAATGGAGACTAAAGAAATAATTTTTTAAAAAAATCAGTGAATAAGCTAATCTTACCAAAAAGGGGGGAAAAGACACAAATCAATTCAATTAGAAATGAAAAAGGTGAAAACACAACAGATACTACCTAAATCCAGATTGCCATTACCAACTACTTCATAAACCTGTACAACAAAAAATTGAAGAGTTCAGAAGAAATGGAGAGATTCCTAGACTCATCTGAATTCCAAAACTGAACCAAGAAGACTTAAAAATCCTAAATAACAAGCAATGAGATTAAAACATTAAAAAAAAAAAACTACTCATTAAGAAAAGCCCAGGACCTGAGGAATTCACTGTCTAATTCTACAAGAATTTCAGGGAAAATATAATACCAGTACTCCTCAAACTCTTTAATGAAATTGAAAGGGATGGAGTACTACCTGAGTTTTTCCTGGAAGCTAGCAGCACTCTTATTCCCAAATTAGATAAGAATCCAACTGAAAAAGACAGTTACAGGTCAGTCTCTCTAATGAAAATAGACGCAAAAATCCTCAAAAAGAAATACTGACAAAGAGAACACAATAAATTACCAAAAAGTGATTATACACTGTGATAAATAGATTTCATCCCAGATGCAAATATGGTTCAACATATACAAATCAGTAAATGTGATGAAAGAGACCAAGGTGGCAGTGCAGTAAACAGCAGAGCAAACAGCCTCCCTGAGAGTTGTCATCCAGACACTAGAATATAGAATCATGAGAAGACAAGAAGGAAGAAATTGGGTCCACTGGACCCAGGAAGAATCTGAAGTACAAATTGAAGTCCACTGGGAGAGTGAAGACAGAAACTCCAACAAAGAAGGAGGTACCTGGTGGCACCTTCTCCCTAAGACAGGATTCACCGCACAAGAGGAGTCATCCAAACCTACAGACACATGGTGATGGTGATGGCTGGTGACCACAGAGGCCTCTGCAGAGAGACATGGTAGTGGAGTAGGGTAGCAGACATGAGGGACTGCACTGGCTGGTGGCGAGTCCAGAGGACTTAGTCTGTCCATAGGAGACAGCAATTAGCCAGGAACCATCTTGCAGACAGGCTGGCTGAGCTCAGAACCCAGAACTGCTGCCAGCTCCATCTAACAGTTCCTAGCTGGGCTCACACCCCTAAAAATTGCTTGGATGGCAGTGAGCTCAATGAGTCTGGTCTCAGGACAGGCCTGCTGAGATTATCCACTACCCTGCCAAAAAGCTACTGCCAGCTTGCTGGGAGAGATCTGCATGAATCAGGACTCTGTCTCCACAGGTTGTCTACTATTGAAACCAGAGAGAACCCTGGAAGTGGATTTTTTTTCTTTTCTTCTTTCTTTTTTCTTTTTCTCTTCCTCCTTCATTGTTTTATCTTGTTTTTATATGAGTGTGAATGTGATTCCTAGCCTCTTTGTGGTTGTGTTTCTGTTCTGTTCTTCTTTTTATCTCTTCCATATCTCTTTTCCTTCAGTCTTCTGCACCAGTTTCTCAAGTTGGTACAATCTCCCTTTGTCCTCTGACCTTACTTCTAATCTCTATCTTCTCATATTAAATTTTAACCCCTAAGGGCAAAACTTATTTGTATACTGCATATAATTTTCTGGATTTTTAAAGATTTTGTTATATAACCATAAACCTAGTTCATATGGTTAAAAGTGGCAAATTAAGTGTTAGCTCAGTTTGTCATTCTCTAGGCTTTGTTTGAGGCAATTGGTTCTACTATAGCCAAAATGGACGTAATTGTTCTAGGCAGCTGCTGGTCCTGGTATTCCATGACTGAGACAGATTAAGAAAATACTGTGGGGGTGGGAGTTTGGCTTAGTGGCTTAAGCGCCTGTCTGGCAGGTGTGAGGTTGTGAGTTTGATCCCCGGTGCCACAAAAACAAAAAACAAAACCCAAAAATACTGTGGCACAGTGCCAAAGAACCAGGGATTGTGTCAAACAAGCAACAACTTTTCATTTCCAACAAACTGAAGAGGTAAGACCTTCCAACAGATTCAAACCCAAAAACCAGCTACTCCTGGAAGATACCACAGAGATGTAGTCATCACCTAAGGATCCTAAATACTAGCAATAAAGCAATTCACCATAGGCAATTTACAAGCATCACCCAGGGAGTTAAACTAAAAAAAAGAAAGAAAAAATGAGAAGACACTTAAACGAAATGCAACCCCAGACATCAAATTCACCAAAGGCAAATTGAGGGCGCAATGAGGTGGGACAATCCAAAAGCTTCCCATCTCACCTCCCTGAAAGGGTAACAACAAAGCAATTGAATGAGGCTCTGGAAAAAATGAAATCAAAATAATCTCTCAGATAAAGACCATGGTTAGTGACACTTGAGCAGATACAGACAAATAAAATAGATGAGCTTAAGAAAATTATGGAAGCTCACCATATGAAAGAAATGGAATCCATAAAGCAGATTCAAGCAGATATGCAGGAGAATAAAATTTCCACTGAAAGTATTTGAAGCAGGTTAGGCCGATGTGAGGACAGGAGCCCAGAAATTGGAGACAGGATTGCAGTTAGCAATCAGGAAAAGAAAGATTTCTCAAAACTAGCAGTGGACCATGAGAAATCAATCCAGCAGCTGCTAGATGAGACAAAGAAGAATAACTTAAGATTAATTGGAGTTGATGAACAAGCAGGAGACACCACAAGTGATATTTAAAAAATATTCACAGATGTCATGGCAGAAAACATTCTGGGTAGAGAAACACAATTTGACATTCAGATGAGCAAGGCATATAGAACTCCAATTAGCCATGATCAAAAAGCTACAGCCAGGCATATCATAGTTGAGATTCCAGAAATTCAACACAAGAATAGAATCTTTTTTTATTTTAAAGAGAATAAAACAAATCAAATCAAATCAAAACAAAACAGATCAGAACAGAACAATGCAAGCAACACAGGACTTCAAAACAAGACACTAGAAAATCAACAGTGGCTACCATAATGACTCGTTTTCTTCAAAATAGTTGTCCATACCTAGAACAGAATCTTAAAAGCTGTTAGTGAAAAGAAAAAAATCACCTATAAAGGAAAGTCCATCAGAATCACAGCTGACTTCTCAGTACAAACTCTCAAGTCAAGGAGAATCTGGAGTGAAATATTCCAAGTTCTAAAGGAAAACAACTTTCAACTCATATTGATGTACCACACAAAACTATCTTTCAAAACTGCTGGAGAAATAAGATACTTTCATGACAAAAAACATCTGAGGATATTTATAACCACCAAACCATCAAAATGTTCTGAAGGACATTCTAAAAAGAGATAGTAAAGACTACAGCTCCATGAACCCCAACAGAAGGAATCCACCATGCAAGGCAAACAGTTAGAGGGAAGAGAAAAAAGTAGGGGAGTCAACAATAGGGGAAGTCATGACAAGGATAAGTCAATACATGTCAGTTATAACCACCAATGTTAATGGTCTCAGTTCACCAATCAAAAGACACAGACTAGCAGAATGGATGAAGAAGCAAGATCCAACAATACACTGCATACAAGAATCACATTTAATTCAAGAAAAATTCATAGGCTGAAAATCAAAGGATGGAAAGCAATACTCCATGCAACAGCAATCCAGAAAAAAGAAGGGATAGCTATTCTATTTTCAGACTAAATGAATTCCAAGCCAAGACTGATTAAGAGAGATAAAGAAGGACACTACATCCTAGTAAAGGGAACAATCCAAGAGGAAGAGATAACAATCATAAATATATATACAACAAATGCTGGTGCACCCAACTATATAAAACAAATATAACAGACATGAAAAATCAAATAAGCCCTAATACAATTGTATTGGGAGATCTCAATATCCCACTGTCACAAAAAGACAGCTCGATGAGACAAAACATTAATAATTAAATACTAGAATTGAACCAGACTTTTGAACAAATGGAATTAGTGGATGTCTATACAGTGTTCCACCCCATGACATCAGAATACACATTCTTCTCTACTGCACATGAGATGTTCTCCAAAACAGACCACATATTCGCCCATAGAACATGCTTAAGTAAATGCAAAGGAATTCAAATTATCCCATATATACTATCAGACCACAGTGCAATGAAATTGGAAAGCCATGGCAAAAGAAACCACAAGAACATCATAAACACATGGGAATTAAATAGCATCTTGCTGAACAACTAACGGGTAACAGTTGAAATTAAAGAAGAAATTAGACAATTTTTACAGTTGAATGATAACTACAATATAACATATGGGAATTTATGTGACATAGTGAAAGCAGTCTTAAGAGGAAAGTTTAGCAGTAAATACCCATATCAGGAAAACAAAGCAAGCACATAAAAACAATTTCATGATGAACCTCAAACTACTAGAAAAAGAAGAGCAGGCTAAGCCAAAAGCACACATGATGGAGGAAATTAAAAAGATCAGAGCAAAAATGAACACATCGGAAACTAAAATAAATAAACGAATTAATACAAAGAATCAATGAATCAAAGAGTTGGTTCTTTGAAAGATTAAGTAAAACTGACAAATTCTTAGCCAACTTTATCAAAAAAAAAAAAAAGAGAGAGAGAGAAGACTAGAATCCATGCACTTAGGAATTAAAACAGTGAAATCACAACAGATCCTGCAGAAATTCAGAAGATCACCTACACCTACTTTGAAAACTTATAGTCTAATAAGATGAAAAATACAGAAGAAATGGACAAATTCCTAAATACATATGAGTTATCAAAGTTGACTCAAGAAGGTATAAAAATTCTAAATAGCCCAAAATCAATAAATGAAATCCCAAAATCAATAAATGAAATCAAAGATGTAATTAAAAGCCTATCAGCAAAGAAAAGCCCAGGCCCTGACAGATTCACTGCTAATAAGAAATTTAGAGAAGACATAACACCATTACTTTTCAAACTGTTTAATGAAATTGAAAGGGAAACAATACTCCCAAATTTACTCCTGGAAGCAAGCATTATCCTGATACCAAAACTAGAGAAGGACCCAGCTAAGAAAGAAAATTGTAGGTCAATTTCCTTAATGAACATAGATGCCAAAATCCTCAGTAACATATTGGTAAAAAAATGCAGCAAATCATTAAGAGGATTATACACCATGATCAAATGGAATTCATCCCAGGCGTGCAGGGATGATTCAACATACATAAATCAATAAATGTAATACACCATATTAACAGAGCCAAAAACAAAAATCACATGATCATCTCAATAGATGCAGAAAAAGTTTTTGACAAAGTCCAGCACCCATTCGTGATAAAAACCCCACAGAAAATTGGAATAGATGGTCTTTATCTCGATCTGATAAAAGCCATCTATGACAAACGAATAGCCAACATCATACTAAATGAACAAAAACTGAAAGCTTTCTCTATAAAATAAAGAACAAGACAAGGATGTCCACTGTCTCCACTCTTATTCAGCATAGTCCTGGAAAAGTTAGCTGAAGCAATTAGACAAGAGAAAGAAATAAAAGGAATAAAGATAGGAAAAGAACAAGTTAAACTATCATTTGCAGATGATGTGATACTCTACATAGAAGACCCCAAAAACTCCTCTAAAAAAAACTGTTAGGTTTAATAAGCAAATTCAGTAGTATAGCTGGATACAAAGTCAGCACTCAAAAATCAATAGCCTTCCTGTACAAAAATAACAAACACATTGAGAGAGAAATTAGGGAAACAACACCTTTCACAATAGCATCCAAAAAACCAAAATGCCTAGGAATCAATCTAACAAAGGATGTAAAAGTCCTCTCTATTGAAAACTACAGTACTCTGGAAAAGGAGATTGAAGAGGATATTAGAAAATGGAGAGATATCCCATGCTCTTGGGTAGGAAGAACCAGTATAGTGAAAATGACCATACTTTCAAAACTGTTATACGGACTGGATGCAATCCCAATCAAAATTCCAATAGCATATCTCACAGAATTAGAGAAAACAATCCTAAAGTTCATCTGGAATCAGAAGAGACCTAGAATAGCAAAGGCAATCCTGGGCAACAAAGAC
>RJWM01040588.1:0-15397 GCA_004363535.1 Dasyprocta punctata
GTGTGTGTGTGTGGTTTTTCAGGACAAGGTCTTGCTATGCAGTTCAGGCCTACCTTGAGCTCACTTTGTAGCCCAGGCTGGTCTTGTACTCACAATGATCCTTCTGCCTCAGCCTCCTGAGTGCTGGGATTACAGGCATGAGCCAACATGCCTGGCTCCCCATCTGTTTTTGAGGGCATTCATTTTCTCCATCCTACAGGAGACATTTATGAGGAAGAGCAGGAATTTCATTCAGCTCTTGTGAGCCATGCTGTCCAATAAGGTAGCCACTAACTGCGGATGGCCTTTGAATTTAAATCTAAATGAATTAAAATGCAATTAAATTAAAAAATTCAGTTTCTCTTTCATTCAACCAGCCTCATTTCCAGGGAGCAGTAGTCACATGTGACTGGCAGCCACTATATGGAAGAGTGCAGCTATAGGATATAGCCTCCATCATCACAGAAGGGTCTATGGGGTAGTGCTATTTTATACATGCGTGGTATGTCAAAAAATAGGACAAATACTTAATTTCTTACAGTAAAAGAAAGATTGCCATCAATCTCTCAAGATATCCTATCATTCTTGCATTTTAAGAAGCAATTCTGGAAGTCTTTCTTCTTGAGTATCTTAGTTATGTTGTCATGACTGCCTCTATGCCCAGCATTGATTTAAAATGTTTACTGTTTATGGTCATTTTGACTTTGAGGAAAAGCCAGAAGTTGCACAGAGCTAAATATGGCAAATAGCGTAGATGAAGACACACCATAATATTTTTATGAACCTGCTCTTCTCTGTTGGATGACACTTAGAGACAAAGACACTCATAAGAAGAGACTTCCAGAAATGATTCAGAAAGTGGCCAGAAAGATGGGATCAGTGTGTTGGAAATGAATGAGAGTATTTCGAGGGGATTAATGGCAAATGTCTTTTACTGTGATAAATTTTTAAAAATTTAAACATTGATCCTAGATGCTGCTCACCTGCTGTACTGTTTGTTGGGGGCTTTTACTGAAAAGTCGCTTATAGTTGTCCTTCCACCAAAGATAGCCACAAAACATCCTCAGTCCCCAATGCTTAAACAGTGGAAATTGTCCATGGGTTCAAGAAGCCCACAAGACCTGCACATAAGACCTCTATCATTAGAGCCCTCAGGACAGCCCATCTGTATATTGTGTTCTCCTTCACGTACCTGCTAAATCCCCACTCCCTTTAATGGGTGGGTGCACTGGGAGGTGTATTAATTTCCTACAGTAGAGTGCCATGAATTTGGTGACTTAAAAGAGAGAAATTTTAGCTAAGTGATAGGGAACCTATGTCTAGTATGTGAGATCCTTAGATTCCCCAGCATTAAAAACACAACACAACACAATACAGCACAACACAAGAGAAATGTAGTATTTTGCAGCTGTGGAGACTAGATGCTCCAAATCCAAGCATTGAAAGGCCATACTCCCTCCAAAGACTCTAGAGGAGAACATTCCCTTGGTACTTCAGGTTTCTGGTAGTCCCAGCCACTCCTTAGTTTAGGGCAGCATGGCTCCATCTGCCTCCATTTTCATGTGTCTCTGTATCTTTCTCTGTGTATCTCTTTGTCTTCTTGCAAAGACCTTGATTTCCACGTGGGGTCACATTCTGAGGTTTTGTGGACATACATTTTTCCATTCACTATATGAATTACGGCAGTTTAAAATGGCCACAAAGGTTTTCAACCTCCTCCTATCCTCTCCTTAAATCTGCGAGGATCCACAATAGCTGTGGACCATAAAGAATGATGGAAGTGACTGTATTGCCTCCCAGATTAAGTCATATAAGTCACAGAACTTCTTCCTGTTCTCTTGGGATGCTTACTCTGAGGGAGGCCAGTGTGGTGGAAGACACCCTGGTGAGCAGGCCTGGTGGAGTCAATTCTTTAGACATTCTACCCGGTGTGAGAAAAATGTGTGATGAAATTATTAGTGTACTAGAGCTGCTGCCACAAAATACCATAAACTGGGTGACTTAAAACAATAGGAATTTGTTCTCTCAAAGTCTGGAGACCCAAAGTTCAAAGTCAAGGTGTCAGAAGGGACCATCCTCCACCTGAAAGCATTAGGAAAGAATCCCTTTGTCTTGATTTCTTAGGGCTACCTTAACAAGTACTATAGCCTGGGTGCTTGAACAACAGAAAATTTCCACTGTTCTAGAGGCTGGGAGCTCAAGATCAAGGTGTCAGCAGGGTTGGGGTCTGGTGAGGGCTCTCTCCTTGGGTTGCACATGGCCATCTTGCTATGTGCTAATATGGCCTCTTCATACATTTGCAGAGAGCAAGATGCAGTAAGGTCTCTGGTGTCTCTTATAAAGACACTAATCTTATCAGGTTAGGGTGCCATCCTTAAGACCTCATTTAATCTTTTTTTTTTTTTTTTTTTGTGGCACCAGGGATCGAGCTCACAACCTCACGCCTGCCTAACAGGCACGTAAGTCACTGAGCCAAACTCCCGGCCCTGGTTTTTTGAGGCAGGGTTGCACTGTGTAGCTCAGGTCGACCTCGCGCTCGCGTTGTAGCCCAAGCCGGCCTCGAACTCACAACGCTCCGCCTACCTCAACCTCCCGAGTGCTGGGATTAAAGGCGTGCGCCACCATGCCCGGTGACCTCATTTAATCTTAATTCCTTCCTTGGGGTTCCATCTCCAAATACAGTCACACTGGTTTAGAACAACCATGAAATTTGGGAGTAGGGGAGACATGGACATTCTGCCTGCAATGACTTTCCTGCTTCTCTCCTGGCTTCTTGTAGCTTCTAACAACACTTGGGTTATAGATCCAGCATTCCTATCTCAGTCTCCTTCATGTGACCATCTTTCTGGTATCTTCTGTATCTCTGCCCAGGTTTCCCTCTTCTAAGGAGAGCAGGCATTACACTGGGACCTACCCAATCCCAATGAGCCTGTCTTAACTAACACATGACATTATGAACCCTATTTCTAAATAGGATCACATTCCTGGCTACAGAGTTAGGACACATCTCCACACATCTTGACTCACATTAGACACTAGTTTGGAGTGTGTGATCTGGACACACCTCTTCAGTCCCAGCTGAGTTACTCCAGCTGCTGGAGTCTTCCGAGCTGAGGCTCCCAGACATGCGGAGCAGAGAGGAGCCAGCCCTGCCAGGTTTGGCTAAATTCTGACTGCATGGTCTGGATGCTTGTGGCTCCCTCAGATTCCTATGCTGAAGCCTAATCCCCAGCATGAAAGTGTCTGGGGTTAAGGCTTTTGGACATGGACTACTTATGACTGGAATCAGTGCTCTTATAAAAGAGGGTCCAGAGGGCTCTCATCCTCCTGCCATGGGGGAGCAGAGTGAAAAGATCACTGTCTGTGAACCAGGAAGCAGGACCTCACCAGCCACAGAATGTGCCAACCCCGTCATCTTGGACTCGTCATCTTCTAGAACTGAAAGGAATAAATTTCTGTTGTTTATCAGCCACCTAGTTGACGGTATTCAGCTGTAGCCGGCTGCATGGACTGAGACCCTGGCTCACAGAATCTGTGAACACAAGAGAAGGGTTACGGCTGATGACACTAAGTTTTGGGGTGGTTTGCAATACAGCAATATTTTAGGGGGAAAAGGGGAAAGAAAGTCTGTGTTATTTTGCAGGGCCGTGGAGGGTGGTGATTGTGGGCAGCATTCAGGGAGGTGATGTACCTTGCTCAGTGTCACTACCTGGAATGCAAACTTAGGACCCTGGCATGTCCCTAGTGTTGCTGTATGGAGCCTGAGAGTGAAAGGGTCCTTTCTGACTCCCCTCACAGGTTTTTCCTTTTCAGAATATCTCCCAGGCTCGATGAGGCAAGCGTTAACGTGCAAGCTCAGGGCACTGGACTGTCCCTTACTCCCACTGCCTGGACTAATGACAAATCACATATGCAGCAGAAGGAAGGCTGAAAAACTGCCAGATGTGTGGTAGGAAACCAGCTTGCAGGAAATTGCTATCAGGTGATTATTATTAGCTTAGTTATTCACAACAGCCCTTTCTGCAAAGGTCGTGCATTTACCAAACGCTTGATGTGTTTTCTGTCAGCTCTGGGAGACTTTGTCCTCCTGAGGACAGAGCTTGTCTCTCAGGACTGTGGAAAACAGGTGATTGTAATTCTTCCCCCTGCCTCCCTTTGACTTCTAGTAGCAGCTTTCCATGCACAGTGGCTGCCACTATGATCCCAGGTTCTTTGGGGAAAGGCCCGAGGTCCACGTTCAGGTGCTCAGAGTTGGGTTCAGATCCCCAGTTCAGTGGTGATTAATCATAGTTACTTTTCAGTACCTAATTCTGGGTATCTTTCACATGCTAGGTACTTGGGTAGTTACTTCTTTGAAACTTAATTTTCTAATTTCTTAAATACTAATGCAATACTGAGGTTGCAGTATAGCTGTGCGAAGGAATGACATAGAACATGAAACATACGGAAATTCAGGCAGCAACTCTCCTCCTCTGCTTCAGGTAATCTGAGAGTCTTCATGCACTTCACCAAGCTGTATTATTAGATGATAAAAAGCAAGTTAGGGAAATTCAGTTAAATATCTAATTAAAAGTAAAGGCACAAAGGAGCTGTTATTGGTCAAATATGGGACAATATGAATAATGAAATGATCACAGGCATCTTTTGCGCCTTGGTTCTTTCACTGAGCATCCTGCTTTCAGGATTCATCTATGTTGTGGTATGTGTCCGTGCTCGATTCCTTTTTATGACTGAATACTATTCCACCACATGGACAATCACATTCTGTTTATCGATCCATCTGCTCATGAACATGTGGGCTGTTTCCATTTTTTAGTTAGTATGAATGATGCTGCTGTGAATATTCGTGCATATTTTGTTTGAGTACCTATTTTCTTTCTTTTTTTATTTTTGTGGCATGGAATAACTGGCTTCTGTGGTAAATCTGTTTAACTTTTTGAGGAATGGTCAAACTAGTTTTAATTTATCAATTTTATTTTGCATTCCCATCAGCAGTAGTGCATGCGAGTTTTTTGTTTTTTAGAGCTTAAATTTATTGGACAACTCTTGGTTCCACTGTAAAGCATGTGTCTCTGGGAAAACTCACTGGAGGGGTGAGGGTACTGGAATATCACACACCAACTCTCCACAGTTATTTTTTCAGGGCTTCAGTCTTTGATCTGCTGGGTATGAACAGAGTGGCTCTGTCAAGCTGAGAAAGGCCGGTGCCACCAGCTGGAAGTTAGGCCAGTAAGCATGGAAATGAGAAGGCTGAGGGGCTGTGGGGGGGTATCTAGAGCACCTGTTACTCTTATTCTTGGGAAGGATTTTAGGATACCCTAGACACTCCCTTGTGTCCTCTATAGCTTGCTATGGCCCTTACAGGACTTGCAGGTGACTTGCTGTGCTGTGATAATTGTACAGTGCAGAGTCTGTAGTGGGTTGAACACTATCTTCCATAAATTCATGTCTACCTGGAACCTCAGAGTGTGGCCTTAGCTGGAAATAGGGTCTTTGTAGTTGCAGTTAGTGGTGGATCTTGAGAAGGAGCCATCCTGCATTTAGGATGGGCTCTAAATCCAGTGACTGGTGTCCTTATCAAAAAAGAAGATTCAGAAGAAGGCAATGTGACAACAGAGACAGAGATCAGAGTGGCATGACAGCAAGCCAAGGAACACCCAGGATTGCTGGCCACTACCAGAAACTAGGAGAGAGACATGGAAGATTCTCCTGCAGCACCTCCAAGAAATTCCAGCTGTTCTGATGCCTTGATTTTGTGTTTCCTGTCTCTAGAACCATAAGAGAAAACATATCTGTGGTTTGAAGTCGCTCGGTTTGTAAAATTTAGGAGAGTAATGTGGGGACTTAGATTATTCATTATTCCTTGAGTCAAAATGCTTGTTTCCAGCTCAGCTTTGAAATTTACAACTGGCTCCTTCTCATCTTACAGTTTATAACTTGAATGTTACCAGCTCAGCCAGTCTTTCCCTGCCCAACTTATCACATGCCACAGCTTTCTCAGTCATACAGTCTGCTGTATTTCTTCATGTACACTTTGCTTGTTGGAATGTCATGTATGTTATCGTTTATTTGTTCATTGTCGGCATCTTGTGCTAGAAGGGCCTTGCCCAGCTGTTACAGTGCTGGCCCCTGAAACACTGCAAGGGCTGAGTGACCCTTTGCAGAATGCAAGAGTCCCTGGAGATGTAACTGAACGCTACTAGAGGTGCTGCTGTTCTGGGTGCCACTGGGGAGAGGCAGTATCAGAGACACTACCACTGATGCCCCTTGCACTTAGTTGGGAGGAGGTAATTTTAGCCATATGCTGAGACCCAGATCAAAGTGTTCTCTTCTGAGATGAGCTGGAGAATTCACCCTGTTCTTTTCTGCAGCTGGTTTTGGGAGAATAATAAATATTTCCAATTGTCACAAGCCAACTCTCTTTTCCTTCTTAAGTCACCCTGGGGAGGACCCTAGAGAGGACACATGCCGGTGGAAGATTTTGAAAAGCTGTATCCCATTTCAGCCTTCTTTCTCCCTCCTCCTGCCTCCTAGCACTTCTTATAGGATCCCCGCACAATCTACTGGTAGTCAAGAGACCTGTGAATCTTGAGGTTAGCAGGAACATGACATGGGCGGTGGTGGTGGGTGGGGGACTAAGGTACATCTCTCTTAGGGTATTTTCTTCATGAACTTTTCACTCTCTGGGATGCCATGTGTATAGTTTTTAATTTGTTTGTTGTCTGTGTCTTGTGCCCCTTGAATCTTTTATCTGGTTTCTATTTCCATTTTAATTAAACTGTATCTATTTCCTTCAAGCTTGGGCACAGATTTTTTTTTTCTAGTCAAGTAAGAGGCTAATGACTTTGGAATACGAACCCATGTCTGGGTCATATTGTTTACTCTATTGCTTTGGTCTTCACCATAACTCTGCAAGTTAAGTGCTATTGATTCTGTTTCATAGATGAGGTGCACAGAGGTTAGGTGATATGCCTAAGATCCTATTCTTTTCTTCCCTTCCATTTTCTTCTCAACACATTTAAAAACTTCAATGAACTTTATATTTAGAGCACTTTTATTTTTTTATTTTAAAGAGTATATAAAAGCAATCAAAACAAACCAGTGTAAGAGATACAGAACTTCAAAACATTACAAAATCAACAATAGTGTATTGGTTGATCCTGTGTACCCCCAAGGACTCATAATTTGGATGGGGCTGTCTGGCATTTGTGATTGGTTTGTTGTCTAGTGCTGGGATTGGTGGTGTGAGTGCTGCACCCGCCCAGGAGTGGAGCCAACATACAGTGTAAGGGCGGGGGGAACGTGAGTCTTTTCCTCTCTTGCTCTCTCTCTTGCCCGGTTTGCGCCCCTTGCTGTTTGGCGACCACCATAAATGGCTGCCCCACCTTGCCAAGCTGCCTTGGAGCCAACTAAGTATGGACTGAAACTCCAGAAAACTGTAAGAAACAAACCTTTCCTTCCCTAATTTTGGGCACCAGGTATTTTGTCTCAGCAATGAGTGAAAAGTAACTAAGACAAGAAGTTGCCATAATGCCCCTTGATGTCTTCAGACAGAACAGAATAGAATAGAAACAATAAATACAAAGCAATGAATGTGATAAAGGACTTCAAAGCAAGCCAAAGGTAAATCCAAAATTGCTACCATAACATATCTTGCTATCCTTGAAATAGCTTCTCCTGCCATGGAATTTAACATAAGCAAACAAAACAAAAGAGAATAAAGCCCAACCCAACAAAACAATGGAAATGACATAGGATTTCAAAACAAGACCATAGGGAATCAACAATGGTTGCAACCCTCAGATGGGGATTCCCCCCTAGATGACACATTGCTTAGTGATATCCTCTGAACTTATGATCAGACCACTTGCCCTAGACCTGCAATGCTAGTGAGACACCAAAGCACCACAGGCATCCAATTGCATTTCACCTCAATAGCTATCATCACAGCCTGTGTTTCTGCAGATAAGCCAGTCACTTGTGGGGTGAAGGGATGGTACTTCTTATTTGGCAGCCCATGTGCTGGAAGAGGCTGGGGTCTGGCTGTTCCCAATCCTCTGGTGGCCCATATGCAGCACCTGTTCCCAGACTGGGCTCATTTGGTGCTGTGGCCATTGTTCTCTCTAACCCCATCTGTGAGTGATTCATGAGGAGAGGCTTTATTTAGAGCAATTTTAGTGAAAGATACAGAAAAGTGGAAAATACAGAGATTTCCCATGCACTTCCTGGATTCTCTCCCACCAGCTCTCCTAGTGACACCCCACCAGACTGGCCCACTTGTTACAATTGATGAACCTATACTGACACATCATTTTCACTCAGAGTCTGCAGTTTCCATGAGGGTTCACTCTTGGTGGTGTCTAAGATCTGGATCAATGTATGATGACATGTTCCCACCATTTTGGTATCATATGAAATAATGTCACTTCCCTGAAAATCTCTTGAGCTCTGCCAGTCATCACTGTCTTTCTCTAACCTCTGGCAGTCATCGATCTTCTTACTGTCTCCACAGTTTTGCCTTTTCCAGGATGTCATATGCTGGGAGTCATAGAGTACACAGCTTTCAGGTTGGCTTGTTTGACTTAGTCATAAGCCTTTTGTATATCTTGTTGTGGCTAGATAATATCCTCTTGTCCAAATGTGCCACAGTTGATTCATTCACCTGCTGAAGAACATCTTGGTTGCCTTCATGTTTTGGCAATTGTGGATAAAGCTGCAGGGAACGTCTGTGTGCAGGTTTTTGTGTGCACATAAATTTTCAAGTTGCTTGAATGAATGCCAAGGAACACAACTGCTGGACCATACGATAAGGGCATATTTAGTTTTGTAAGAAACTGCCCAACTGTCTTCCAAAGTGGCCATGCCATTCTACAATACCATTAACAAAGAATAAGAGGTCTTACTATCTCACATTCTTACCCTTGTTTGGTGGTGCCTTTGTTCTGGATTTTGGGCATTCTTCAAGAGTCTAGTAGTATTTCATCATAGTTTTAATTTGCAGTTGCCTAATGACATTCTTAAACATTTCTATTATGAAATATAGTATTCATATAGCATGCATGATAAATGTATATTTACCCAGTCACAAATAGTTATAAAACAAACGCTCATCTAATTGCTAACCAATTCAAGAGGCCCCTCTTTATTTCTACTTGTCTCCCTTAGAAATAACAACCGTCCTTCCTTCTACGATACTTGGTTATTTGCCTGTCTTTATAGTATAACTGTCTAAAGCAGGCACTGGCACAATATAGTTTTTAGTTTTGACTCCTTTAGACTTTAAAAAGAACCTACCCTGTGCATTCTTTTTGTGTTTGAAGTTTTTTTTTCAGTATTATAAAAAAAATGAATCAGTGCTGTGTCCAGTGAGTTTCATTCATTTCATTGCAGTATGTATTTTATGGAGTGAACACAATGTATCTACTCAAAATAAATGTGATAGATGTTGGGCAGATTTCATTTTAGCTATTCCACCCTGTTCTTTGCACTGTATGAGACTGTGTTGAACAAAAATAATGAGTTAATTTGTTCAAACAACTGTAACTTCCCTTTGAGCTGTGTAGTGACGCACAGAACAGATGACATTCTAAACTCTGTCCAGTCCTATCTGGGTGAAATGACAGGTATAAAGCATTGAAGTTTCTCAGTTTATTTGACCAGGTTTCTTTTTCATTGTGAGGAATGTAGAGTCAAGCTCCAGAGAATTTCTCACACAGAGCTGTCCTTGCCTATTTTTAGTGGCACCTGGATAGAAATCTGTGCAGTTGTGACCTTGACATTCAAGAAAGTGGTGATGAGATGGATAACTGTGGGTCAGGGATGACTCTGTGATGGAAGGTGAGGGTTCATCTCTCAGAGACGTTTTCTTGCTTGTTCCTGAGAATCCTCTGGTTGTCATAAGTGGGCGGAGTGAGGGCCTTCAAGAACGTGTTGTTGAAAACACTGGACTTGGTGGCTGGTGAATGGGCTACAGGAATCAGGGTTAGAAAAGACCTCGGTGGCCTAAGGGAGGCCAGGTTTGAGAGTCTGGGGCCTGGACGTGAGCAGAGCTGGGATGGGATCCCACCTTGTGGGGCCTGGGACAGCCCTACTGAAAGTAGTCTCTCCATGGGAACAATGGGGCAAGCTTATTGGGTATTTTCTGCTTGGACTGCCTCCCCGTCAGTACTCCTCACCTCAAAAGCAGGAGTAGGAGTGATTACTGGAGGGTCATTCCGATCCTGGCTTTTGTGATCTTTTGTTCTTTTTTCTCCCTCCAACTTACATTTTTCTATTTTCCAGCTGATGATACACCATGAGCCTTCAGATCTCACAAATACGCTTTGATTATATAGCTCACCAGCAGCTTCTTTCATCTTGGGAACATTTTGCAAACCAAATCTAATTGATGCAGGGCAGCTGAGGGCCTGTAAGTGGCTCACATATTCCAGGGTTGACTTCCAAATCTCTGCCTGGAATTCAGATTGCATTACCTGAGTCCTCATACCCAGCTGGTCCCACCCAAGGGTACCAGAGTCAGGGCTTGAGGGTGGGGCACGTGTTGCATTCTTACATACACCATCTCCCATTTTCCCAGCCACCGTCAGGGGGAAGTAACAAGACTGGCTCCATTTTGCAGATTAGGAAACTGAGGCTCAGAGATGCAAAATCACTTGCATGGGTGGGGTGACCCCACATGGCCCCTTCTCATTCCTGCTCTATCAGCCATGCCAGGATTTTGGCTGTGCGTCGACCTGTTCTTCTTGACTTGCCTGTTGATAAATTCCTGTGCATCTTTCAAACTTGGCCTCCTTTGGACAGTCCTTCCCCTGGGCTGAATTAAGGAGACTCCGTGTACCTACAAGGTTCATGCTTCCTTCTATGGGCTCCTGGAGGAGGCTCTATCTTGACTGATCACTTTCTAGCCAATCACTAGCTGGCAGCCAGCCCTGGATGCAAGCTCCATAGCTCTTGGCTGAAGAACTAAGTTGCCAGCTTGACTTCTGTGTAACTTTGGACATTACTGCTGTTTTCTGAGGGGATTTTAGCCATGGGTGAAAAGGGTAGCTTGTGAAAAAACAAAACTTTCGATTTCTTCTTTCCCAGCTGGGCAAATGTGTTCCAGACAGAGCTGTGCTGAACTCCATGGTGAGAGAGGGCAGGAGAGCTCAGCTAGGGATGGAGGAATTCAGCGAGCCAGACTGGCAGGAAGTGATTGCAGGCAACTTGATCACTGGGCAGTGATTTGTCCTGGATAAAGGGCTATGTGTGGAGCTAATGAAGGAGGTTAGATCCAAAGGCACACAGGAGTTAAGGAACCTGGAATGAGAAGCAGGAGAAACATTCCAGTGTGGTCATTAAGTTCTGGGCCTTGGAGTCTTGGATTCAAGTCCTCTTTCCCAATGTTACCAGCCATGTGGCTTGGGCCAGTTAATCTCTCAGAGCCTCAGTTTCCTTCATCTTTAAAATGGGGGTGATAATACCTACCTACCTGGCAGGGTTGTTTAGGAACTGAATGAAATGGTCCATCTCGGTGCCTCCGTATACTAGTTGTTCAATGAACACATTTTCCTTTCTTCTCCTATTGTCCTTAAACAAGTTCTTGAAGAATTCGTATAGACCAGGGACTGGCAAGACATGGCCCTCAAGCCATATTAAGTTTATTTATAAATGTAATACACCTTATTGGAGCCCAGGCAGGCCCATTCCTTTACAATTGCAGTGGTGCTTCTCTAGGGGGGTGGCCTGTTGATGCTATGTCCTGTAGGCCTCAAATATTTACTCTCTGGCCCACTAAAGAAAAGTTGGCTGACCTCTTGTGTGTATAGATATATGTCTTAAACATAGAGGCTCACTTCTATTTCAGTGATGTGTTGCCGCAGACCAGGGGCCCTGACTCCTGTGCTCACAGGGTCCTGGCTGGTCACGCCAATGTACAGTTTGCTTATGGGAACGCTCTGCAGAAGAACATGATTTTGCCCATTTTTCTCAAAATATGAAGTTTCTCTCTGTCTTCTTGCTGGATGTTTGTTTTCCATGTTTGATTGAAAGCAAGGACTACGAAACTTATTTCTTCATTTAATTAGTATTTATAGAATGCATGCTCTGTACTATATATGGGCTACAAACTTCCCTTTAAATTCTTAAGATTCTAATTAATTTAAAACTAGATAGCCACATGGGACTAATGGCCATCATTTTGAACTGTAGGTCCCTGACAGATATACTTTATAAGATCTGCCCCCAAATGCCTCCTTTGTGATTTTTGCCAAAAATCAGATGGCAAGGGTTATTCATGTAATATTTTCATTTAGACTGATTCATTTGGTGAAAGTGATAGCTAAAAGAACTTTCTGAGCTACTGAAATGAAAACTACTCTTTCTAACCATGAAGAGAAGGTAGCTGTGAAAATGAGTATCATAAAGTCAGGGCAGGCACAAGGGATTCCTCTGGAAGTGCCTGTGCCCAGGTCAGCCCTGGAGGCTCCCTCCCTCTCCATCACAGTCGGAAAAGGTGAGTGTTGGGTGTAAAGGGGCTTCATTCTAGCATCAGACTGAGTCTTCCTTGTGGCCATCAGAGGGAGAAATGGAGAAGAACTGTCTGCACTATGTGTCATCCACAAACAACTCTAGCTGCACCCCATCCTGAGGACACATCCCTCCTGGGGAAGTGGGACCAAGGGAGAGCTGAGGAGCGGTAGCTGTTCTGTTTCCCAGGCCCAGCACGTGGCCTGGCACATGGCAGGTGCTCTGTAAGCAGTCATAAATAATGTGGACGTGATGCACACAGTGCCAAGCACTGTTCACTTATGAGTTCATTTAGTCCTCCCACATCAATCCTATGGAACAAATATTATCACTATCACCCCCATTTTTAAAGATGTGAACACTGAGGTATAGAGAACCCAAGTACTTTGCTAAAGATCACACAGCTATTGTTTTAATTTCCTGTTGCTGCATATCAATATCACCATGAACTTGACAACTTAAAACAACACATTTATAACCTCACGGTTTCTGCAGATCAGGAGGCCAGGTGAAGCTTAGATGATTCCCCTCAAGGTCTAGTTAGGCTGCAATGGAGAAATTGACTTGAGCTACGATGCTATCTGAAGCTTGGCTGAGGGTGGATCCACTTTGGGCCCACATGGTTGTTAGGCAAGTTCATTTTTTGGACACCATTTGTTTCATCAAAGCCAGCAAAGGATAGTCCTTTTATAAGATGGAGGCCTCCATCTTTTGTAATATGACCACTAGGATGACATCCCTTTGCCTTTGCCCTATGATATTAATTAAAAGCAAGTCGCATTCTCACCCAGTCTGAGGAAAGGTGACTGTCCAGGGTCATCAGCACCAGGGCCAAGGCCGGAGTGGGGCGAGGGGCAGTATCACAGGGCCACCTGGGTTTGCTCACACCCTGCTATCTTAGTTTCCAGGATCTGGTTTCCACTGCAGTAGCAGAGTGTGAGTGAGTAGGAATTTACACAGAAAGGAAGTGTAATCTTCGTAGTTCTGTGGGCTAGGAGGTCTACTGTCAAGGTGTGGGCATTTGGCAAGGACCTTCCTGCTGTGTCACCCATAGTGGCAGGTGGAAGGGCCCAAGTGCAAGTGCAAGAATAGAGCAAGAGGGCATTGATCTCTCTTGATGACAGCCCATTCCTGGGATAACTGCTCCCCTCCCACGATAAGGCTGTCCGTCCTTTCACGAAGGCACAGCTTCTGACCCATCGCCTCTTACTAGGCCCTGCCCCCCAAGACTGATGTGTGGGCTTTAGGTGACACGTTTAAAACATGGTATCTAGGAAGAGGTCGATTTGGGATTCAACACCAAGTAATTTGGGTCCAGAGTCCGAGGTCCTAACAGACCCTACAGCAATATGGTTCTTGAATACCAAGGGCAGTGTATTTTACTGGTCAAGGTGTTATGCTTTGGACCTAAACCAACCTGAGTTCAAATCCTAATGCATCATGTAGTCTTTGATCAGCCTCTTTCAGCCCTAGTTTCTCATTTTTCTCGTGAAGTTTAAGTGAGACAGTACATGCAGGAACCTGGCCCAGTTCCTGGGACATAATAAACCGTGGAGATCATGTGTGTAATTAATTAGTGCTTAATAGGTGTTAGGAATCAGTATTTTCTGTGTCTGGGCTGAAGTAGGGCTGTCATCTTGATGGACAGGCAGGACCTTATCCTAACCTGGGAGAGTATAGAACAGAGGGGACACTGAGTCCCTTCTCCTTAGAGTTCAGCCTTCACAGCACTCAATCTTGGGGTTGCCATGAGTTGAGAGTCAGAGGTCAGCAACCAGCACCTTCTGCGGGTCCTTTGTGAGCTGATTTGTACTGGTTCCAGCCAAGGGTCATGTGGCCCAGAAGTGAATATAATACCATGGTCAAGATAGTCTGCCTTTGGCTAAGTTACTTTGTTTCTCTATGTGCCTTAATTTTCCTCTGTATGAATTGGTAATACTGACAGCACACTCTGCATAGGTCAGTTCATCATAGAGCTAAAGTGTTTGATTCAGGGCCTGGTACCCAGGAAACACTCACTAAGCCTTAGCCATTTAATAATTCTTTCACTGTGGGGAGCAGCTAGCAACCCTCAGTTCCAACAGGCTTGCTATGTTGTTGATGCTGTCCACAGCCCTGAAACTGTGTGTGCCCTCATGGGCACATTAACTCTGATGGACTCTGACCTTTGCATCCAGTTGGCTTGTGTTCATCCGAGCCCTTTTATCAGTGGCTTTTTACTGCACACTGTCAGGTAGAAGAGTTTTTTTTCCTGCAGCCTTCAGTCCTCATCTCCTGAGCTTCTCTGAAGTTTGAAAAGGTTAGAGTGGGAAGTAGGAGACAAGGTGTGGGCAATGGGAAAGAACCATGCCCTGAGCTGACCATTCCAGTCTGACTGCAATCTTCACCTCTCTGTGTCTATGCTAGAGGAATAGTCACTAAATAGGTTGGCCAAGACAATCCTATTTGCACATTCTTTCCTTAAGGAGTCTCTGTGGTCCTAGGAGGTTTGTTATTCTTGACCTTTATGCCTCTGGGAGTGTCACATGATCCAAGATGGTCAGTTAGAGATCCCCATAATTCAGAAAAGGGATGTAACCCAAACAGGACCAATTATACCCTTCTCTGGGATTAGTCTATGAGGTTTGGGAGAGGGATCCTTACAGGCCAGGAGAAGGCAGATCTGGGGGTTTCATCTTCCATGTGGTGAGAGACTGAAAAACAGAAGTAAGCTGAACTGATCAAGTGGTATAGACAGAGCCCTAAGGATAGTCTTCCTGCTCCTGGATGTGTTACCAGAGTTTTAGGGAAAGGTTCCTTGCTCTGAGGGTCCCAACAGACCAGGTTTGTCCACTTGTCCCATAATGCCAGGCAGGGAGATGAGCAGTGGTGAAGGGCAAAAAAAGGAACTTTAACCAGCAAGGACATGCTG
>RJWM01040589.1:0-15399 GCA_004363535.1 Dasyprocta punctata
CATGGATTCTGATATCTTCTAGCAAGAGTTTTCCAGTGCTATGGGTGCTAATATATAGACAGAGCAGAGGAGCCCTAACACTGAACTTACTGGAATTTCTTAACTCTACAAACATGCTGATGTAAGGAAAAGTACACACACACACACACACACACACACACACACACAAACACACACACACCCTTTGTGCCCATCCCCATGCCCACTGGAAACTGCTTGGCATTATATCTGTTTCCATCAAAATCACAGCTTTATTTCCAATTGCTTAACTTGGTATTTGACTTTTCTAAATATTTCAGTGTTAATTCAACCAAATCTTTCATGGTGCTTCTTGGAAAATCTTCTTCCAAACTGAAACCATAACTGTAGTGCCAAAATCATTTTGACTTACAAACATTTGGACTGTAAGAGATTTCAACTGCTTAATAAAGAAAGAAATGAGAGCAGAAGTCAAAAATGTGATCAGCCTTATGTTCAGGTCATAATTACTTGCTTTTCTTCCTCTTCCACTTGAAGTGTTTAATGATGCTTTTTTTACATATAAAAAGGAAATTATTATTTGGACACTGGTAACCAAAAATTGGCTCCACATTTTTAACTATTCTCATAATCAATGTCTACTTAAATATTTAAGAAGGATTTTAATACTTGGGATCTAGAGTATTTTTCCTCCACAAAACTCCTATGAGTTCAATCCTTAAAACACTACAATTAAATCCAACAGGAAAATAATCCTGATCCAAAGCCACTTCCATATTTCTATTTCAATCTCTGTCCCCCAAATTCTAATTATTTAATATGTACTATATAATTGCTCCTATTTTTAAAGAAATACTCTCAATTGCTTGCATTTCTATTTAATATTAATTTGTTCATATATTTAATTTCTTTTTTAATTTCTAAGCAGGTTTACTTTTTCTAAACATGAAGTTTACTGGGGAAATAATACTTTCAGTTTTGGGCTTTTCTGAATCATTAATTATTTTCAAGGCAAGCATACACAGAGTTCAAGTTTGCAAAGATGATTTTAACTTTACATTTCTCTCAGGTATCTTTCAAAATCCATTAACAAAGCAATAGAGCAATCTGATTCCTGAAGCCAGGGATTGTTATCAATTTCATTTCCTAAAATGTTTCCATGAGTAAACTAAAGGTAGATGTACTTTATTGGATAAAGGACCCAAAATAAACCATCGATGAACAAAATAAGTGAATAGTAGGGGAAAAATTTCCATTGACTAAAAAAGTAATTGAATGAGAAATTAAATTACCAATATCAGTATGACTCAGAGAGGAAGCTAGGGAATGTGCCAAGGAGGAAGACAAAGAGGAAAGATAGTGGCAGTAAGATGAATGCTTAACCAGTACAAGCCCTGCCCATGAGATGCAGGGTACCCCTGCAAGCATCTGACTGCTCTGTAAGTCTAGGAGCCCAGTATTTGGCACAGAGCAGACGAATCTGCTTCAGCAGCTTGGTGAAGCTCTTGACTGATTAAATTCTCAGCAAGCAAAGAGCTGGCATTTCCAATCTGGGATATTCCCAGCAGCCAGTAGAGAAGGGTCTGTCTGAGTAGAGCTGAATTCCTTCTGCTTGAAAATCATTAAAGCTCAGCAGAATAAATCTCCAATAGCATAGGAAATAATACCAAGAATCAACAAAAGAAATTATTTCAAATTAAAAAGCTTCTGCATGGCAAAAGAAACTATCAAGGGATTGAAAAGACAACCTACAGAATAGGGAAAAAAATTCCAGCTACTCTTCTGACAGATGGCTAGTAGCTAGAATATATAAAGAACACAAAAAATTAAACCCCCCAAAATCAAGTGATCCCATTAAAAAATGGGCACATGAATAGAGTATATACTTTTCAAATGAAGATGCACAAATGACCAACAGGCACAGGGAAAAAAATGTCATCTTCTTTAGCTTAGGGAAATGCAAACCAAAATAACTCTGAGGTTCTATCTTACCCAAATGGCTCAGAATGGCTTTCATAGTCAGAATGGCTTTCATCAAGAACACAAAAAGCAAACATTGGCAAGGATGTGGAGGATAAGGAATGCTTCTAGCATCATTGGTGGGAATGTAAACAAATACAAACACTATGGAAATCAGTATGGAGATTTCTCTGAAAGCTAAAAATAGGAGAGAAACACTGCCCATCACCTCTCCACCAACAGGGATACCTCCATGAGCCATACAGGAAGGGAGAAACCCTGCACAGCACCTCTCTGCCACCCTAGGAACCTTGGTCCAGAGGAAACTAGGTGACCAGCCCATTCTCCTATACTGTGGGATGAGCAGCCAGCGTGGGAAGCACCTGAGAGTCGACAATGAGCTCGTCCAGAGGAACCCAGAGTAAATCAACTGTAACAAGGGGAAACACTTTGCATTCAAACCCCTAATTTATGATTTATTCTATTATATAACTATAGACTTTGTTCCTATGGTTTAAAGTACACAATCAATAGTTACTTCAGTTTGTCAATTTCTAAACAGTGCTTGATGCTATCATTATTGCTAATAGTACTACTATAGCTAAGATGTCATATCTGATGTAATCAGTTGTTCTCCCTTGTGTCACACTATTAATAACCCCATCACAGCCCTACACCAAAAGACTGAGGACTGAGCCAAACAGAAACCAACATTGTACTCTCAATTAATTGGGAAGTAGGATCTTGGGATAGACACACACCAAAAATATCCTACACACACAAGATATCTCTGAGGAAAAGACTTTTCCTAGAGAGAGGCCTTGATGCTAGTGATATTGTTACCTACCACCAAAACTCACAACATCATCACAGAAAACAAAATTTTAAAAAATTTAAATGGAAAATGTCAAGACAAAGAAGCAAAATGCAATCTCAGACTTTCAGCCCACAATGAACAAGTCCAAGGGACACAGACATAGAATAATTGGAAGACACACACCTGAAATTTCTGAAATGATAATGAGTAAATTCTGAAGTAAAGAAACAACTCCATGAGGCGGTAAAGGAAATCAGATCTTTCAGGTAAAAATAAAAGAAAACACAACCATAAAGAAAGAATTGCTAAGCATATCTAAAAAAGACATAGATAAAAATTCAGTAGCATAGGAAAATGATGGAAACCTTGAATGAACAATACAGAAAACAATTAGAATGCATGAAACAGATTCAAAGACATATACAGAAAATTAAAAAGTCACTGAAAGCTCACAAAACCGCTTGAAGAAAACTGAAGGTAGATTTTCAGACATTGAAGACAGGATTGCAACTAGCAATCATAAAAGGAAAGATATCTTAAAAATAACAAGGAACCAGGAAATAACAATTCAACACCTCCAAACTGATGCAAAGCAAAACAATATAATATGATAGGTATCAACGAAAAAGTAGAAGTCAAAACAAATGATATAAAAAGACTATTTGCAAAATTAATAGCAGAAAATTTCCCAGGCATGAGAACACAATCTCTCAGATAAGTGAGGCATATAGAGCTCCAATTAGCCATTCAAAACTAAAACTACACTCAGACATATAATAAGAGTGCAGAAATTCAGCACAAGAACAGAATATTAAAAGCTGTTAGAAAAAAGAAACAGATCATCTATAAAGGAAAGCCCATTAGAATCACAGTTGATTTCTCCACATAAACCCTCAAGTTAAACAGATATTGGAGTAAAGAATTTTAAGCCCTGAAAGAAAACAACTTCCAACCCAGATGGATGTAACCTGCAAAATTATCTTTCAAAATTGACAAATAAGTTACTTCCATGACAAAGAATAACAGCAGAAATTCATGTCTAACAAACCAACCCCACAAAGAGTACTGAAAGATATCACAGATAGATATAAAAATGACCACAATTCCCAGAACAACAATAAAAAGAAACCACCAGGCAGGGCAAGCAATTAAACAAAGGGAAAAAACAGGGAAGAAACAACAGGAAAATAACATGACAAAGACAAGCCAGGACATATCAGCTATAACCATCAATGTAAATTGCCTCAATTCACCAATGAAAAGAGATTGGCAGAATGGATCAAGAAAGAAGATCCAAAGATAAGCTGTATACAAGAAACACATTTAACTGAAAAAGAAATTCACAGACTGAAAGTCAAAGGATGAAAAACAATACTCCATGCAACAGGAACCCAGAAAAAAGCAGAGGTAGCTATTCTGTTTGTAGACAATGCGAACTTCAAACCAATAATGAACAAAAAATATAAAGAAGATCACTACATATTTGTTAGGGAAAAAACTCAAGAGGAAGAGCCAACAATCATAAATACATATGCACCAAATACAGAAGCATGCAACTATACAAGGCAAATATTAATAGACACGAAAAATAAAAAAACAACAACACAATTGTAATGGGGGAACATAATGCCCAATTGTCACAAAGAGATAAATGAACCAAAAAGTCAGCAAAAAATTAACAGAACCAAATCAAACATGTGAAAAAATGAACGTAAGCAATATTTACAGAGTGTTCCACCAAACAACATCAGAATACACATTTCTCTCAGCTGCACAGAGGATATTCTATAAAATAGAGCATGTACAAGCCCATAGAACATGCTTCAGCAAACACAAAGGAACTGAAATTATCCCATGCTTACTATCTGACCATAGTACAATGAAATTGGAAATTAATGACAAAAGAAACTGTGAAAACTCCATAAATACATGGAAATTAAAAGTCACTCACCTGAACAACTAATGGGTCACAGACAAAATTAAAGAAAAAATTAAATGATATCTACAATCAAATAAAAATGCAAATACACCTTACGGGAAACTGTGGATGCGATGAAAATGGCCCTCAGAGGGAAATTTTTAACAGTAAATTCTCACACCAGGAAAATGCAAAGAGCACAAATAAGCAATTTAATGCTGCAACTCAAGCTTCTAGAAAAAGAAGAGCAAGGCAAGCCCAAAAGCCCACACAAGGGAAGAAATTATAAAAACCGGAACACAAGTTAATGCAGTTGAGACTAAGAAAACAATGCAAAGAAGTAATGAATTGAAGAGTTGGTTCTTTGAAAGAATAAATAAAATTGATAAACCCCTAGCCAACCTTATCAAAAAATAAAGAAAAAATACAAATTCACACAATGAGAAATGCAAAAGGTGAATCACTACAGATCCTGTGGAAATTCAGAAGATCATCAATACCTACCTCAAAAATCATTACTCATATAGGATGGAAAACACAGAAGAAATGGGCAGATTCCTAGAAACATAGGAATTACCAAAGCTGGATCAAGAAGATATACAAATTCTAAATAATCCAATATTGGTTAATAAAATTGAAAATTTAATTAAAAACTTACCAAAAAAGAAAAGTTCAGGTCCTGATGGATTCACTGCTGAACTCAACTAGAAATTCAGAGATTTAACACCAGTACTCCTCAACCTCTTTAATGAAGTTGAAAGGGAAGCAATTCTCACTAACTCATTCCTGGAAGCAAGTATTATCCTGATACCTAAACCAGAGGAAGACTCAACCAAAAAGGAGAACCACAGGCCAATCTCCCTAATAAACACAGATGCAAAAATCCTCAATAAAATACTAGCAAACAGAATGTAGAAGATCATTAAGAAAATTATTCACCATGACTAAGTGAGATCCATCCCAGGAATATAGGAATGGTTCAACATACGCAATTCAATAAATGTAATACACCATACCAACAAGGCCAAAGACAAAAGTCACAAGATCATCTCAATAGATGCAGAAAAAGACTTTGATAAAGTCCAACACTCACTCATGATTTAAAAAAAAAAAACCTACACAAAACCAGAATAGATGGTCTTTACTTCAATCTGATAAAAGCCATCTATGACAAACCAACAGCCAACATCATTCTAAATGGACAAAAACTGAAAGCTTTCACTCTAAAACCAGGAACAACACGAGGATGTCCACTATCACCACTCCTATTCAATATAGTGCTGGAAACATTAGTGAGAACAATTAGACAAGAGAGAGAAATAAAAGGAATAAGGATAGGAAAGGAAGAAGTTAAACTATCATTATTTGCAGATGACATGATACTTTACATAGAAGACCCCAAAAACTCCACCAAAAGATATCCAGAACTAATAACCAAATTCAGTAAGGTAGCTGGACACAAAGTGAGCACTTTAAAATGAACACTATTCCTATACACAAACAACAAACTCACTGAGAGAGAAATTTGGCAAACCACACCCTTCACAAAAGCAGCCAAAACAATGCAATATTTAGGAATCAATCTAACAAACGAAATAAAAGATCTGAACATTGAAAATTACAACACTCTGGAAAAATAGATCAAAGACCATATCAGAAAATGGAAAGATATTCCTTGCTCATGGTTAGGAAGAACCAACAATGTAAAAATGGCCATACTTGCAAAATTGTTATACAGCTTTAATGCAATCCCAATCAAAATACTATTAGCATACCGCACAGATCTAGAGAAAACATTCCTGACATTCATCTGGAAACAGAAGAGACCTAGAATACCAAAAGCAGTCCTAGGCAACAAAGGCAAGGCTGGAGGCATCGAAATTCCTGGCTTGAAATTATACTACAAAGCTACAGTGATAAAATCACCATGGTAGTGGTAAGAAAACAGACCTGAGGATCAATGGAACAGAACAGAAGATGCAGACACAACTAAAAACACATTTAGTCACCTTATCTTTTCTTAAAAAAACAAACAAAAAGAGGATAAAAACGACAAAGGGGCCTAACATTTTCACTGGAAGAAAGATAACCTCTTTAATAAATGGTGCTAGAAAAAACTGGCTTTCCACATGCCAAAACTAAAACATGTTTATCACCATGCAGTAAACTAAAATCACAATGGATCAAAGATCTAAAGATTAAAACAGAAACACTAAATCTACTGGAAGACAAGTTAGGTAGAAATCTTGAAGACATAGGGGTAGGTAAATAGTTCAAACTGTACAAGACATACTTCAATGAATCAGCAACTCGGATCTCATCTTATTAAAAAGTTTTACACATCAAAAGAAATCACCAAGTGCCAGATGTGGTAGTGCACGCCTGTAATCCCAGCACTTGGGAGGCTGAGGCAGAAAGATCTTTGCAAGACCAGCCTGGGCTACAAAGTGAGTCCAAGGCCAGTCTGAACTGCATAGTGAGACCCTGTCTCAAGAAAACGAAGACAAAGATGAAGATAAAGACAAAGACAAAGATGAAGAAGAAGAAATCACCAACAGAGTAAAAAGAAAACCCACAGATTGGGAAAATATTTAACCAAGTGTCCCTCAGACAATGGACTTCTATTTAGAACATATAAAGAATTGAAAAAAAATCAGGCCCCTCAAATTCAAAGACCCAATCCAAAAATGGGCATCTGAGATGAATATGCACTTTTCAGATGAAAAAATACAAATGGCAGTTAAACATGTGCAAAAATGTTCAACATCATCGGTCATTTGAGAAATGCAAATTAAAACAAAACTGAGATTCCACCTCACTCCAGAAAGAATGGCTGTCATCAAGAAGTCAACCAATAACAAATGCTATTGGGGTTGTGGGGAAAGAGGAACTCTTGAAGGGAGTGCAGTCTGGTGCAACCACTGTGGAAATCAGTGTGGAGATTCCTCATAAAACGAGGATTAGAGGTCCTGTTTGACCAATCTATTTCCCTTCTGGGTATTTTTCCAGAAAGATTCAAATCATAATACAGCAATATATGCACTCATGTGTATAGTAACATAATTTGTAATAGCTAAATCTTGGAAACAGCCCAAATGCCCATCAACCAAGAAATGGATAAAAAAAAGATGTAGTATTTTTATATAATGGAGTACTACTCAGCTATAAAGAAAGACAAACTCAAGGTGTTTCAGGCAAATGGATGCAACTAGAGAGCATACTCATAAGTGAAATAAATCACACTTGCATGTGTAAACATTGTATTGTCTCCCTAGTCTAAGAAACTGAAAGAGTAAATAAGATCCAAAAGGTACAATAGATATTGTGAAAGGAAAAGAAACTGCTCAAAGGAAAAACAGAAAAGTAGGAAGGGGGAAAAGAGAAAAGTAGGAAGGAAATATATATATGATAGCTAAGATAATTGTACTACTAATAATTGTACAATAGCAGTTCATTGAAAGGAATAGTTAGTGCTTATATTGTTACATCAATTTTTCATGCCTATATCTGATTAATCTAAGCAACTATTTTCAAGATAGCAATATGCAATATAATAACCATTGTTAATCTCCTATTATGTTGTTTTGAAATTTTGTATTGCTTTTATTGTTTTATTTATTCTCTTTGAAACAAAAAAATTTAAAGAAAGGAAAAAGACTGCATATATATATATATATATATATATATATATATGATAGATAATTATACTATTAAACTCTATTAGTTCATCAAAAAGAATGGTTTGTGTTTTCACTGTTTTATCATTTTTTCATGCCTGTATCTTATAATCTGAGCAATTACTCTGAAGATAACAATACGCAATACATTAACCATTGTTAATCTCCTATTATTTTGCTTTGAAATTCTGAATCATCACTTTTATTCTTTTTTCATTTTAAATTTTTTAAGAAGCTAAAAGTAGAAATTCCATTTGACACAGCTATACTTCTCCTGGGTATATATCCAAAAGAGTTAAAGACATCATACTATAGTGATACATGTATACCCATGGATAAGAAAATTGATGAGAGAGTTCTAGAAGACACCCAAATTACCAAGAAGTCAGGTGCAGAACGGTTCTCAGGGTGATAATGATAGAAACTAGAAATTCAAACTGATCAGAAGCAAGACTATTAAAATAGCCCCGTGCACTCAAGTGAAAGTTGACTTCCAGTTGCGACACTGGAACTCACTACAATCATTCTCTGAGAATCTATGGTCTCCAGAGAAAGATATTTAATATGATTCATAAGTTATAAAAGAAGAATAGAAGTCTACAAATTAAAAGCCTCCAAAAAGAGTCATCTAAATAATAAAAACGGTGGGTCATACTGCAAATTCCTGGAAGAAAACAAAGCATTGGGAACTTGCTAAATATTAAAATGCAATGTTAAAATCACATATCTACTTCTGACATTGCCTTGTCCTATATTTTAAAGACTCATAGTCTTTCAACTGTTGAACAAAACGAAGTCCTTTTTCTTTAAATCTGTGAGAGCAGACTTTTCTCTTGAGCTGCTCAAATATACTCAGTGAAATCAGAAACAGAGTCCTAATTTGGAAACTCCGTATCCTGATGGCCACCATCAACAGCCACCTATAGCTGGGATAGTTTCACAACTCTCTTGTTCTCTTTCTTTCCTTTCTCGGTCAAAGTCAGGTAAACTTTTCTTGTGGTCTAGAACGATGACTTCTAGAAGAAATGAGGAACAGCGTGGCACAGCACAGACCAAACTCTGAGCAGTCATGGCAGAACGTGTGGTCCAGCTCCAACCCTAGTGACCGCCTTCAGAAAGAGATGGAGGAGAGCACCATGGCAGTGCACAGTCTGCCCAGAAACACTGAAGGGGACCTGTTTGCCCTCCAAGGAACTGAATTATTACTTTTCTTAAATACATTATTTTAATTTCATAAAATCCCAAATTCTAGAAACTTTTAAATTTTCTTGTTTCTTCATTGATCTGTTGGCTGTTCCAGAGTAAATTTTTTAATTTCTATGTATTTGTATAATTTCTAAAGCATTTCTTATAGTGGATTTCTAGTTTCTTTGCATTGTGGTAGGAAGAGATACTTGATATAATCTTTTTTCTGTGTATTTAGTTAAGACTTGTTTTTTGGCCTTGAATATGATCTATGCCGTAGAATATCTCATGTGCTGATGAGAAGAATATGTATTCAGCAACTATGGTATGCAATGTTCAGTAGATCGGTGGGGCCCAGGACCCAGTTAACTTTACCATCTTTCATTTTCTGTCTTGAAGATCTGGAGCTGAAAATGAGGTGTTAAGGTTCCCAAATATTATTGTATTTGAGTCTGTTTTTCCCTTTAGATCTATTAATATTTGTTTTATATACATGGGTGCACTGATATTGAGTGTGTATACATTGAGAATTATTTCCTCTTCCTAAACTGACCACTTTATGATTATATAGTGACCTTCCTTGTCTCTTTTTATACCTTTTGACTTAAAATCTATTTCATCTTATTCAAGTATGATTACCTCTGTTTTCTTTTAGACTCCATTTGCATGGAATATGTTTCCCTCTATTCATTTTCAACACACGCATGTTCTTCAGCCTTTATCAGTTTCTTGTAAACAGCACATAGTTGGCTCCTGTTTTTATTCATTCAGTTGTGTTCTGTCTTTTAATTGGAAATTTAATATTTAGTTGTGGGTAGATAAGGTTTTATTATTTCCACTTGGTTACCTTTTTCTACTTTTTCTGTAGCTCTTTTCTTTCTTTTCCCTTCTTTTACAATCTTCCTTTATGGTTAAGTGATTTTCACTGGTAGTGTGTTTTCTTATGCTTTTTGGTGTACCTATTACAGGCTTTGCTCTGTAGTTCTCATGAAGTTTATAAAAAAAATCTTTATTCCAATTTTTATTTTTCATTAGTACACATTTGCATTACATAACATTTGCATTTCTTGTGGTGAGTTGATACATGTATATAACACATCTCAATTCTTTTTTCATTCCCTTCCCCTTCCCTTCCTTCTTCTTCCCTCCATCTGTTGGTCCACTTGCCTTTTGCAAAAGATCTATCCTCCTATTTCCTATTACTGTATCTGCTTTTTATTTTGCTCTTTTTTTATATTTTGGGTTTCTTATATAAGAGAAACCATGCAATACTTAGTCTTATGTGTCTAATATGCTTTACTTGACATAATGGTTTCAGAGTGTATGTATTTCCTACAAATGACTCAAATTTATCCTTTTTAAGGCAGAGTACTACTCCATTGTGTATAAATACCACACTTTCTTCATTCATTCATCGTTTGATGGATATTTAGATTGCTTCCAAAATTTAGCTATTATGGACCATGCTGCTATAGATATGGGTATCCATGTATCACTGTGGTATGAGGTCTTTAACTCTTTTGGGAAGATACCTAGAAGAGGAACAGCTGGGTCAAATGGAATTTCTAGTTTTAGTTTTTTGAGGAAGCTGCACACTGATTTCCATAGTGGTTGTACCAGTTTACGTTCCCATTAACAACGTTGAGGACTCTTTTTATTCTCAGCCTTGTCAGCACTTGTTATTATCTGATTTCTTTTTATTGTTACTATTATTATTTTATGAAAAAAAACAAAATTTCACAATATAATAAAAGAATAATAATAGTTAATACACTGGATTTAGATTCAATCTTCTGCATGTGGGTAGCAAGTTTTTTGAGTGCCATTTGTTAAAAAGGCTAGATGGTGCTTTATGTCCCAATTTGCCCCCAGCCTAACGTGACTGTGCTGTCGTTTCAGTGCTACTGGGCACGTCAAGCCCAAGTTTGTCCCAGATCTGTAGGTAGTGAGTTATTCTGGGTGGACTGGGGTGTACCTAAGAGTACCTGTCCCCAAAAGCTCTGCCACTTAGAGCTAGGTGAACCTAGATGCCTCATCTACAATTACAAGGAATTTCCTCTGCACTGGGCCTCACTCCAGTACTGGCCTGAGGTTCCTAAGTAGTGATGTGGTTCCTACATTCCTCTTCTTCCCACAAACAATGACTTTCTGTGCTGCTTGTGGTTGGAAAGGGCTGGTGTGGGCAGGGATATGGCCACCAAGGCCCAGAGGCATTTGCCTGATAAGACCAGCAAGGTGATAGGCCTGAGGCCCACACGGCCATGGCCTGCCTACTCCTATGGCATGCTTATGTCCAGAACCACCCGTTAGCTGCATGTGATGATGACAAGAATGTGAGTCTACCCCACTGGGCCACCAGTCACTACCAGGCACCAGGTCAAGTCCAGGGGCTCCATCCACAGGCATTGCCCTGTGTACAGAGGACCACAACATCTACTCATAGTTGGGTTTCACCAGCCCAGCACTGAGCTCCAAGGTAAAAGTCCTAAGCTTACAACGCGGTCATCTACCACTCCTGAAACCAGGAGAGGGGTGATAGAGGTGGTCTTAGGCCGCCAGGCTAACTCTGGTCTAGAGGCTCCTCTGTCCGCAAGCACAGGCCTCAGGCCAAGGACCATGGGGCTGTGCTTGGAACAGGATTTCACTGTGACAAGTCTGGTAAGAGGTTTCAAACTAAGACCTAGATTCAATTCTTGCTCCAAGCTTCAGAGCTTGAGTCTCGGGAAGAAGTGACACAGGTAATTCTTCTTCCCTTCATTCTTCAACACTCCTTTTCTTATTATGATATTAAAGCCAGGCACAGACTCATCTGTGTCTTTAGCTCTCAGCAAGGCAGTTTCATGTGAGCAGCCATTCAAATTCAAGCTTGTGTGAAGAGAAGACTGCTGAAGGTCTTGCTCAGTCACCATGCTGTTTACTGCTGAGGACCAGCTTGATATGGTGCACAATGGGCAGTGACTAATATTAACAAATTAGCCCCTCCTCCTCACCCCCCTAGACCTGAGGCAGCAGTGGGATCATTGGCTGCCCCTCCTCCTTGCCCCAGGACCTAGGGCAGTGGTGGAATCGCAGGCTGCCCCTGCTCCTCACCCCAGGGACCTGGGGCAGCAGTGAGACTGTCTGCTGCCCCTCCTCCTCGCCCCCAGGACATAGGGCAGCGGCAGGATTATTGGTCACCCTTCCCCCCCGCAAAAGACCATTGCAGCCAACAGACAATCAGCAACCCCTTCCACCATCTGTGGAACCTTGATGGTTTGATGGGAGCCTCAGCAACCCATCACCCACACAGAGGACCTCAGCAGGCTTGTGACAGTGTGGTGAGTTTCTCCCTCAAATAGAGGACCTCAGTGGGTAAATAGGAGCAGCAGCGAACCACTCCCACCCCAGTTGTAGGACCTTGACAAGCTTGACAAAAGCGTACATGAGTCCTTTCTCCATACAAAGAACACCAGGTGGGTTGAGGAGAGTGCAGACGAGGCCTCCCCCAACCTGGAGGAAATCAAAAGAGCTTACAAGACACCCAGTGACACAGTAGGGTCCCAGCTGAGGCACGCACTATAGCCAAGTAGATCTGGTGGCCTGGAACAGCCTGAAGCCATAGTAACAATAAGAACTAAGGGTTGACTTACATCAGTGCTCTTAGGCTAGTCAGTCTAGGAAGAATATAGGACTCACCCAATAGGCCCTGCAGGAGGAATGCAGGTGACTGGCCCTCCCCTTCATTGTGGGACACAGCAATTGAACAAACATCAACCACACAATAGGACCCTAAGACACACACCATGGACAATTGAGACTAGTGGGATTGAAAGACCAAATACTAACCCAAAGGTGAAAATGACAAAACGAAAAAGCAACAAGCAATCTTAAACAACCAGTCCATCAGGAGCAAGCACAGGAGACATTGAAATAGAGGACATTAAAAGTCATACACCTGAAATTTCTGAAAACACAGCAGGTGAAATAAAGAAGCAAATCCATGAGGCCATAGAGGAAATGAGATTAAAAATAATCTCTCATATAAGGAAAGAAATGACAACCTTAATAAAGGAGTTGCTCAACATAGCTAGAGAAGACATAGACAAAAAAAGAACAGGAGCATGGGAAAATGATGGAAACCTTGAATGAACAATACAGAAAACAAGTAGAATGCATGAAACAAATTCAAAGAGATATCCAAGAAATAACTCTATTGAAAGCTGGCAAAACTGTTTGGATGAAGCTGAGGATAGAATTTCGGACCTTGAGGACAGGATCACAGCTAGCAATCATGAAAGAAAAGAACAGCTTCAAGATGACGCAAAGAGAGACAATATAAGACTCATAGGCATAAATGAAGATGCAGGGGTCAATGCAGATGACAGAGGAAAACTATCTGCAGAAGTAACAGCAGAAAATTTTCCAATCACAGGAAAAGAATTAGATAAACAAATAAGTGAAGCATATAACAATCATAACCAAAATAAATCTACAGGACTTCCTGCAAGATGGCTGCCCAGATAACATCGCGTTAGGGAGACTCCCTGAATATACCATCCAAATGCTGGAATATAAAATAATGTAATAACAGAGAGAAGGAAAAAAGAGGGAGATGGGTCTTCTGGACCCAAGAAGAATCTAAAACGAGAACTGTAGCCCACGGAAACAGTAAAAAAAATGAAATAAACAAAGGCAGGACCAGCAGCGCCTCTCACCGGAGCCGAATCCAGTTAGCACTGCAACCCAAACCAAAAAGGAGCCACCGGGGTGCCGGCAATATGCGGTCAATTGCTACAGCTGAAGTGGCGACGGCGGAAGCGGTGACAGCAGAGGCGGTGGTCGATTGTGGAGCGAGGTGGTCGTGAGCAGGTGAATGAGTGAACCCGGCGGCAACCAGCCCCCTACCCCCTACCCCCCACCCCCGAAGGAGAGCGAGGGACAGGCATCCATCTTGAGACTGGAACTACACCTAATTAGGCACCGTTCCTGGAAGGCCGTGGCGGAATCTGCGCAGGCGCCCTGGGGGTGATAGGGGAGTTTGGTGGACGACCCGGTACGGGTTACCAGGAAGCACCCTATCATCGCGCACTGCAGCAGACATCTGCGGAGCAGAAACAGGCTTGGGAGAGGCAGTGGGCCAACACGGCCTCACTGGCGAGCCCAGGAAAATGCCAAGATGGAAAGGTAGAGGGCGCTCTCCAGACTCCGATACAAGCAGAACTAATTCCGGGGATGCTAATGCTGAAATGGTCAGGAGTCCAAAAATTAAACTCTCAGAGGAGTTGACAACTGAAGTGGGGAGACAACTCCATGAAGCTATGAAAGAAATTAAAGCGGCACTGTTAGCCCAACTGAGAATTGAAATGAAATACATAATTGGGGAATCGTTAAGCACCTCTAAAGGAAACATAGCAGGAAAGGTGGAGGACGAAAAGTCAAAGGAAATTGAGAATGAATCAAATAAAGACTTAGAACGCATTAATCAGATTCAGAGAGACTACCAGGATATCAAAGACTCCAATAAAAGTTGGCAGAACCACTTGAAGGAAACTAAGGATAGACTTTCGTATCTGGAAGAAAGAATGAAAACTTGGGAAAAAGAAAGGAGGGACTTTCTCAAGATAATTAGAAATCTGGAAGTGGCAGTGCAACAACTGCAAGACAACCCAAGGAAACATAACTTATGAAAAAAGGTGTGAGTGAAAAAGCAGGGGTCAATACAAATCAAATTAAAAGACTATTTACAGAAATAATTTCAGAAAACTTCCCAAGCATGGGAACAGGAAGAGACTTTCAGATAACTGAAGCATATAGAACTCCAGCTAAACTTGACCAAAACAGGCCTACACCCAGACATATAATAATCAAGATTCCAGAAATCCAAC
>RJWM01040590.1:0-15474 GCA_004363535.1 Dasyprocta punctata
TTCCAGGAAGAAAATCATGGTAGCTAAATTCTGCTAGGCTTCTGCTGGCCTGGGCTCACACCAATGGCCTCTGAGGCCTGAGCTGCGTGAACAAGCTGCCACAGCACTACACTTATCAAGCAATCACTGCCCATGCTACACAGGACACCCCAGATGGGAAGGTGGGTGTGCTTAGGGCGGATCCTGCGGACACTAGATCCCCAGGGCTAAACCAGTAGTCCAAGCTCTGAAGCTGCTCCACCCGTGCTGTCTCTGTCTAATATGCCTCTGTGGGCCGAGGGGCAGGGCAGTGAAAGAGGCAAGCAGCATGATTGACAGGTGATTAACAGGTTATACCCAACTGCCCAGCCTCTTTTCCAGTTCTCCATGACTGAAGTTATATCTTCTCCAGCCAGCTCGCCATGCCCTGATCTCCTGCTTTGCTGGAATTTAAAGCAGTTAAGATTTAAGATTCTGAGACATAAGATTTCAGATTCATTTTCCCAAAGTGTGACCCTGCTTGTGATGTTCACACTCACTGACCCTGTGGAGAAACACTATTCAGACCAGCTCATTCTTCAGTTCACATCACTATGAAGAGTGTTCAGTTAAGTCCTCTTTTGGAGGTGGACAAGTCATTACAGTGTCATTGTAGAGGAGAAGGTTCCCAGGGTCCAGAATGGGACACCCCTTCTCCAATGTGTACTGTACATCAGTTCTGGATTAAGGTCAGCCATATAGACCTCATTTCTGCCTTATCCCTAAAGTGAGCAGAGAGGGGCAGAAAATAAACTATGAGGACCATGACACTAGGGCCAGGGCCTGTGACAATCACTGCAGTAAGGAGGGCAAGACCTGTGGAAAGGAGATAGGATTCTGTGTCAAAGGTTTCCTGGCCAGAGTGTGTGGCTTGGATTCCTGACTCCACCCTAGCCTGGGTCCTGTGAATTTCCCAGGTATTGCCTTAGCCAGTCACCTAACACGAAAGACTGCTAGCAGAGATGGGTGATTTCCTGTGAGAGCTTTAGATGGAATTTTAATTTTGATATTATGAAGGATCATATCATAGTATTTGTTTACCATGAAAATTAAATTCTTAATCCTTCATTTTTTATTCAGGTGAGCAATTTATATCTGCTTACTTCTACACACATCTGCTTCTCTCTTAATGAATAACTTCCTAATTTACTTTGCTCTCAAATTGGTGCTTTGGTTGCCTTTCAGTTTTCTTTAGAATTTCTAGTGGAATATATCATCCATTAACAAATCTCTTATAATTCCTTTGATGGAATTCTGATCTTCTGAGGCTCCAGCTAAAACTCTGTAAGGAAATTAAGAAGATAGGCCCTCTCCATTGCACTGTGGTGAGCAATATGTGTGAAAATTTACATTTTAGTTAAAAAATAAAACTGAGAAGTTAATGCTGTTTGGCAAAGTAGATCTAATTGTCCTACTTTTCATTTTTGTTAGATGAGGTAGAAGTTAAAAATGTCAACTTAATGTTTTTATTACTTTATACTTGAAGCTCACCAGACTTTAAAAATCTCTGAAGTAGTTCCCAGATATTTCACACATTTAACTGGCTCTCTCTTTAAAAGCAGAAAATAATGGTAAGAGGATGCTTCGCCTGTATGCTACTTCTTGGGAACGATCACATGGGCCTCTTAATATGACATGTTGTTGATTAAACCCACTCAGAATGGCCCTTCTCAGCGCTTTTGTACCACTCTGTGGAGGTTTGCTGACTGGCTCACCTGGTTCAACCTCAAAAGTGCAGGTAAGTTGTCCCTCTGGGTTATTCTTATCATTGTGTTTGGTGAGTGAGCAGCTCCTGGTGATCTTTCCATCCTAACTGTGCCCCTTCTTCACAGGTCTTCCTCATGTACTTCACCTAAAGATGGCCACCTCTGCCTCTCCACAAGTGCACTTGATGTTCCCTGCTTATGTTTTCCTCATAGTATTAATCTCTGACAGGAATATTCTTGTGTGTGTGTGTGTGTGTCTTTTTAGGGGTGTGTTGTGGTTTGTGTCTGGATCTTCCCCCAAACCCTCATGTAGCCATGAGAGGTGGGTTTTTCTAGAGTTTGTGATTGGTTCATTGTCTATTGCTGGGATTAGTGATGTGTGTGCCACAGCTGCCCTAGGGTTGGTAGCCTACCTATAAGGTAAAGGAGGAAAAGAAGTCACCACTCCCTCCTGACTCTTGTTTTTTTGCTGTCTTCCACAGCCGTGAACCTCTGCCATGCCACCCTGCCTTGGAGTCAACTGATTATGGACTAAAACCTCTATAAACTCTGAACTAGATAAACCTTTCCTCCTTTAATTTTGGACATTAAATATTTTGTCTCAGCAATGACAGAAAAGTAACCAGGACAAAAATTGTACCAGGACAGTGGGGGTCATTGCTGTGATGTTGCGTGGCCATGTGGTTTAAAAGTCTTGGGAATTGATTCGGATGGTTTTGAGAAACTAGCCAAAGAGGCAGTCGCTGTGTGCTTTAAACTATATGGGAGACTCTGGTCAGAGGTTGTCTCTCATTTTTGCAAGTGACAGGGAAGCAAGGCTGCAGCTGAGGCCATGCGGGGCTGACTGGCTGTGAGTTGGCACCGAGGATGCTGCACGGTAGCTGTCTCAGCCCCTAGCCTCAGGACCTAAGCCTCTCTCAGAATTCTGTGACTTGTATGTGGTTTCTGGGGGGAGCCTTCATACCTCACCCCAAAATCCCAGCAAAGCTTGTGTTTGACCTCCTTGATGTGAGCTAGGTCAGTCAGTAACCACCTGTGACTTCCTACTTTCCAAAGTTTTGTTGACACTGGTGGTTTCCTGGTATCACTGACCTCATTTGTCTTGTTTCTTTGTTTGTTTTGTTTTGTCTGCTTGTTTTCTGTTTTTATAGGTGTATGCTTTTACAAACCTCTTTACCTGATTCTTGTGGGGCTCCTGGGTATCAAAGGTTCAGGTTGGATCAGAGGTCTCCTAACCTGTGGTATATTTCTGCCCTCAGAATTATCTGTCAAATATTCAGATTCCTGAATTTTTTTTTATTTTTTTCCCCTGAATATACAGAGTACCAACAGGACAATACATAGATCATAAATAATGACAAAGGCAATTTATCCTTGTGCCCATTACTCAGGCCAAGAAATAAAATCTTACCTTTCCCCAGAAATAGGAAAGCTCCTGGCTGCCAAAGGCATAGAGTGTCTGTTTTTAAATTCTGAGTGTGTAGAGCCATTTAGCGTGCATTATTTTTGGTCTCATTTCTTTTGTTCAACATTAGGTTTGTTCTACATTATTGTATCTTAGTAGTTCAAACAGTTTTCCTAGTTGTGGAATATTCCATTGTGTGAGCATGCCATTGCTTATTTTATGGTAGTTGGACACTTGGGTCATTTCTAGTTTCTGCCTTTTGCAACCGGTGCTGCTGTGAGCATTCTTGCAAATATCTTTGGAGCACAGGTCCCATTACTGCTGTGGATACCTAGGTAGGGAGTTGTGTGGTTGCAGTGAACTTGCATCTCAGTTCAGCACACACTGCCAGGTCGCCGCCTACATGGTCACACTGGTTGCCCCTCTGTTCATAGTATGTCTATTCCAGGGCCTCTACGTTCTCACCAACACTTCCAATTTTCATTTCTTAAGTTCTGGTCATTCTAATATGTATATCCTGGCATCACATGTTGATTTTAGTTTCCACTTTCAGGCTCTAAAATACTCTTGACTCTAAAGTTATTTATGAATCTCTTCTGAAGTATTCTTGAAAACATGTCATGTGTATATTTTGAAAAACAGAATCATCTACTTATTGCAATCCTATCCCTTATTCTGAGAATTGTTTAAGCCTGGTCTAGGTACCTCCTGTCAACTAAAACGTTCTTAAGATTAAGAGATTTATATATTAGAAGTCCCACTGGAGCTTTCAGATTAGATTTTATTATTATTACAAACTACTTAAAATTACTATGGGTTAGCTCTTTATAATACTACTTATTCCTCATTATGCTTATAAGTTTGGACTAATACAGAATAATACATGGATCCATGTATCTCTCTCTCTCTCTCTCTCTCTCTCTCTCTCTCTCTCTCCCTCTCATTTTTTTCAGTGCTGGGAATTGAACCCAGGGCCTTGAACATGCTAGTCAAGTACTCTATCACTGAATTATATCCCAGATCCTTTTTAAACTTTCATTTTAAGACAGAGTCTCATTAAATTGCCAAGACTTGCCTAGAACTTACACTTCTGGCTCTGCCTCTTGAGTTGCTAGGATTACAGGTGGGATACTATACTGAGTTTTAATTTACTTTTTCAATTATGTCCATGTATGTGTGTTCAAGGGGTTTCTTCGAGGTACTCATATCTTTTCTCATAGTTAACATCTCTGTCAAGAGATAATTGGCTGAGTTCTCTGGGTGATATCCTTGGAAGAACTGCAGGTCCCTGGATTGGGAACAAGTATTCCACTCTGCTCATTCTAGTCTCTTCTGCATAGTCACTGAATAAACTCCAATAATTCTGAGAACAAATCATGCAGCCCCACTTTGGAGGACAAACCTGGAACTCGGATGCCTTTTGATTAGTGTGTGCTGGCTTGGCTGGGCCTCACCTGACAGTCCCTGTATTGGGTTGTGCATGCCCACCTGGGCCTCAGTGTGACCCATCAAGCATGGTTTAGCTTGGTGGGAGTGGTTATTTATTTATTTATTTATTTATTTATTTATAGTGCTGAGGGTCAAACCCAGGGCCACACCCATGCTAGACACATGCTCTGCCAATGACCTATATACTTCCAGCCCTGAGAATGGATGCTACAGTGACAATCACCACCCAAGTGTGGCGAAGTAGCCACCCCCTCTCATTCTTTGGATAGATTTTGTTAAGACTTATATAGTCACCACTAAAGTTACAGCTTCTCCTTGAGCTCATTCTGGGGTCCGCTGAGTCTTTCTTGTCTCCAACCTCTTAGGAGCATTGGTGAGCAGTGTGCTATCATGTTCACTTGCAGACAGTCCTGAGGACATCTTCAGTGAGTTTAGCAGCACTTGTCCAGATATTCCTTGAGTCAGGACATTACTGTAGTTACCTTGTACTCCTTTTCCTTTTCCTTAGTAGTTGTTGATGTGGTCTTTCTACTGCCTTTATTTTATAGTGTCATTACTGACTTCTTCCCAAATCATGGGGTGTACTTTTTGTGGAAGCTGGAGCCTCCAGCCTCACAGAGAGGACATGGATGCTGTATTAAGTCCTTAATGTAATTTATAAAGAAGTAAACAGACCACCTGTGTATAAATTGCTTCTGAGTATCCCAGGTTTGGGATTCTTCAAGTCTCAATTGTTTGTAATTCACACTTTGCAAGAATTTGAACCACGTAATCCTTAATTTTTCCTCCTCCTCCTTCTTTTTCTGAATTTTTATGTCAGAGTCCTGCTATGTAGTCCATGCTAGCTTTGCACTTGCAATGCATCTGACTCAGCCTCCTGCATGTTGGGGTTATAGGTATATGCCACTATACCTTGATTTTTTTTGTATGTGTGCTATGGATCAAATCCATGCCAGAGCTAAGTGAGTGCTTTGTCATCACTAAGCTACATCCACTGAACCGGAGCTTCTAATTCAAGTCGATTTTTATGAAATATGTGATAAAATTCATAGCAGACTCATGTTTCACCTGCTTGGAATTTTGCTTTCCAAATTTCTTGTTAAAGGTTTCCATAGTGAATGTGAAGTGGAGTTTTCCTATGGTCTTGACAGACAGCAGCTGGCTCAGTGGTGAGCAACTGCCAGCACTCCAGGATGATGCAGTACTTCTATAGCCTGCTGCTAAACATGCTCCTAGGTAAGGTGGAGTTGCGTGTCCAGTGCTGTCTCCAGCACTTCCTCAAGACAGGCCTTTGAAAAGTTATATAAACCAACTGACCCCTCTGCTTCCGTATTAGGCTACTGTCACTGGCTGGCAGGTGAATGTGAATTCCATGGGAGTTTCTGTGAGCCCATGTGACATCTGAGACCACAGATGCTGCAGTGACCAAGGGCATCTAACTGGGCAGCAGATGTGGGTCTGTGTGCAGAGTAACCCTCCATCCACGTAAATTCTCTGCTGAGTTTCTCCTGTAGTTCCACTGACTGTGGAAACCAATGCTAGTGAGTGCTGGAGTGAGTAGGCGGATGTTTGGCATAAAATAACTGCCTCACTTAAGTCAAGCCAACTCCTTAACAAGTTTCAGTTTCAGAGGAAAAGACTTAGAAATGGATGGTGATAATTCTGTGACATTAACACCACTGAACTGACACAATATGACTATTTTCTGAAATAATCCATAGTCAGCATTGTCCTTTTCCCCAAAAAAGGAAATAAGAAAGCGTAATAAAAAATAAGAATATAAAATTAACTACACTTGTAAATGAGACAATGTTTTCTAAGACAACCTCTTAATACACAGAGTATAAAATTTTTCCAAGAAAACGTAATTATTCTATATTATTGGTAAAAACAATGCAAATACCAAATGATAACACAGTTATTTCAAAAATTAAATTAGACATTACTAAAAAATAAATAGTAACTATAATATCAAAAGGAGTGATCCTTCTCATTGATTAGAAATATTAAATACTTTATTGTTCTTGGCAAAATAGTTAAGGGTCAAAACAAAAAAGCTCACTGATACATAAAAGATAACAGGAAAAAGGCATGAAAAGGCAGTCTGGAGAGAAAATACAAAGTACTAACAACTAATACTAAAAAATATTCAAATTATAACTTTATTGCATATCCTTTGGGGAAAGAAAGGATTAAGGACTTTTTTTATAATTATGAAGTTCAGTGGTACAATTTAATATATGTAATGATCACACTTATAATAGAGAACTTGTACCTGTACAAGACATGTCTTAGTTCTATTTTTCCTTCCGTTCCCATCCCCTCGCTTCATCCCCTCTGCCCCTCCTTATTTGCAAAGCTGTGTTTCCATTTTACCCATTATTCCCACTTTTTTCTCTTCCTTTCCTTCCCCCCTCCCTTTCCCCTTTCCTTTTGCACAATTTCCTCCTATTTCACAATATCTATTAAATATTTTTGTTTTTATTTACACTTTCAGTTTCTCATGCCAGACATAATGTGATATTTATATATGTGTGTCCAATTTATTTCACTTAAGAGTATGGTCTCAATGTGTATCCATTTAGCTATAAATGTCTCAAGTTTATCCTTCTTTATGACTGAATATTACTCCATTAAATAAATCTTTTTTATCCATTCATCAGTTGATGGGCATTTGAGTTGTTTCCAAGATTTAGCTATTACAAACTGTGCCACTATAAACATGCTTGTGTGTATATCACCATCATATGATGTTTTTAATTCTTTTGGAAAGAAACCAAGAAGGATAATATCTATGCAATATGGAACCTCTAGTCCTAGTTTTTTGAGGAATCTTCATAGTGATTTCCATAGTACATTCACCAGTCTACATTCCCACCAAGAGTTGAGAAGGATTCCTTTTACCCCACAGTCCCACCAGCATTTGTTACTGGTTGATTTCTTGATGATAGTCATTCTTTTTGGAATGAGATGAAATCTCAGTGTTGTTTTAATTTGCATATCTTGAATGATCAGTGATGTTCAACATTTTTTTCATATATTTGCTGCTTGTACCTCTTCTTCTAAGAAGTGTGTATTCATTTCAGATGCCCATTTGTGGAATGGATCTTTAAATTTGGAGGGTCTGGTTTTTTCAGTTCTTTATATGTTCCAGATATTAGTGCTTTGTCAGAAGAACAACTGGCTAAGATTTTTTACCCACTCTATGGGTTGCCTTTTCACTCTATTGGTGATTTCTTTTGCTGTACAAAAGCTTTGTAATAGGACAAGATCCCAATTGTTGATTCTTTGCAGTATGTCCTGTGACATTAGAGTTTTGTTCTTGAAATCTCTGCCTGCACCTATGTCTTCAAGAGTTCTACTTATTCTCTTTTCAGGCTGATTTAGTGTTTCTGTTATTTTTTTAAAGAGAAAAAAACACAGACAAAACAATCAAACAATCAAAGAAAAACAACAACAACAAAAGCCAAATGGCAACAGCATCATCAACAACAAAAAACATAATAGTGATACAGGATTCCAAAACAAGATGATAAAAATTTAACAAAGGTTATTATATTGCATGGTTGTATCTTCAAAATAGTTGTTCAGGTTAGTGTTTCTGCTTTAATTTTTTTTTATTTTTGTAATAAAGTATTTATTTTCAATATCTATCATTGAAAATGCGAATATATATTTTAGGTATAAATGAATATCACAAATTTGTACTTTTGATTATAATCTGTAACTGAACCAGCATCCCCACTGGGAAAAACTAGGAAAGCTAAACATAAATATTTGATTGCTGGCTCTGAAAAGCTCCCAAGAAATCTAGCACCCCAAAGAAAGGGACATGTCATCGAATTGAGTTCACCTTTCCACATGCTTTCCTTTTTGCCATTCGCCATTTCTTAATGTATTGTTAAATACTGAGAAAGGAGGCACCCAGTAGCTTTTAGGAGACAAAGAAGCAAGTGGGCTTTCAGTCAATTTCATAAGACTGAGAGACAAAGTGGAGTGTGGGGCCAAGGAAAGCAGTTTCTCCAGTCACATTGTGCTAGAGAGCTAAGCTGAAATACAGTACTTGCTAAGTAGGAGGGGCTCTATAAAAATCCAGGTGCTTAGTTAGGGTACCTAGAGAAACGTTTTCTGAAAATGGGTACAAATAAAATAAATTGTGCCTGTAATAGGAAAAAAGAAGTACCCACCCCAAGATGCCTGTGACCTGACCCCCAGAACCTCTGAATATGTTAAGTTACATGGCAAAGAGGAATTAAGTTTCTTAATAACTGACCACAAGACACGAAGATTATCCTGAATCATCCTGGTGGGATAAGTATAAGGACAAGTATCTTGAAAAGTGGAAGAGGGAGGCAGAAGAGGAGGCTAGTAAATATGGAGGAATGGTCAGAGAAATGTAAAATTGTTGCCTTTGAAGGTGAATGAAGAGACCACAATCAAAGAATGTAGGTGGCCTTTACAAGTTAGAAAAGACAAAGGAAAGTATTCTTTCCTGGAACCTGCAGAAGGAAATGAAGTCTTGTTAACACCCTGATAAAAGCCCAATGAGATCTGAATGAGACTTTGAGGCTGCAGATCAGTAAAATAATAAATAGACATCGTTGAAAATTATTGAGTTTGTGGTAAGTCCTTATCTCAGCAGTAGGAAATTATTGGAGAATCTTACAAAGGCACCAAATAAACTTAATGTTAGCTGAGTCCCTGATTTAATTGAGAAGATCTGTCCCTCTCCTACTTGCCAAAGATAGACTGACTCTTCAGCACGGAAGACAACATTTTATAGAACTTCTGGGACTCAGTGAAAAACTACTGCTGGAGACAGACTGACATCTCCAGACCAAGATCTTTATCAGCAAATTATTCTAAGCATTTAAGAAAGAAATAATGGCAATATTGTACACAACACTTTAGGAAGATAGAGGAGAAAAAAACACTTGCACTATTTTATGAAACTCACAATTTCAAAAATACAGGGGAAATTACAGGCTGATACACTTTAGAGATACTAAAATCCTAAACAAACCTACTTATAAATAGAATCTAGCAAAATACAGAAAGAATAGCATCACAACTAAGTGGTACTTATTTTAGGAAATAAGGTCACTTTTGCATCCAGAAGCCAATTTATTACATTTATTACATAATTTATTACATTACTACAATGAAGTAGGAAATGACCTTCTAACTACATGCAGAACTTTTTAATGAAAATCAATACTCTAATGATGTTTTGGTTTGGTTTGGTTTTAAAACCCCTTTTTATAGAAAAAATAAAACAAAATTTCATAACAAAACAATAGAAGAATAACAATAGTTGATACATTGCATATTGTTATCTTCAAAGTAGTTATACAGAGTACAAGATATAGGTATAAAAATTTCTCCAAATGATATTAGCACAAACCTTTCTGTTCAATGAATTAAGAGAAGCTAGTAGTATAACTATCTTGCATTTATTTTTTCTTTTACCTTCCTTCCTTTACCCTTTCTCCCACAAGAATTTCTCTTTCCTTTTGCAAAATTTCTTCCCATTTCATGATATCTATTGTACATTTTGATTCTTACTTACTCTTTCAGTTTCTAACGTCAGGAAGACAATACAATGTTTACACATGTGAGTCTGATTTTATTTCACTTATGAACACAGTTTCACATTATCTTTGACAAGGGGCTAAACATGTTGAATGAAAGAAAGATATCTTTAATAAACAGTGCTGGAAAAATTGGTTTTCCACGTTCCAAAGACTAAAACTAGACCCATGTCTATCACCATGCACTAAACTAAAACCAAAATAGATCAAAGATGTAAATATTAAAACAAAAATACTAAATCCACTGGAAGAGAAAATAGGTAGAAATTTTGAAGAAATAGGCGTAGGCAGAGACTTCATGAACAATACTCAGATTGCATGAGAAATACTATAAAGAATCAACAACTGAGATCCCATTTTATTAAAAAAAATTTTTTGCACAACCGAAGAAATCACCAACAGAGTCAAATGACAATGCACAGATTGGGGAAAAATTGTAGCCTGTTTTCCCTCAGACAAAAGGTTTTATATCTAGAACATATAAAGAATTGAAAAAAGTCAGATCCCTCCTCAAATTCAAACACTCAACCCAACACTGGGTGTTTGAGATGAATACACACTTCTCAGATGAAGAAATGCAAATGGCAAATAAATATATCAAAAAATGTTCAACATCACTGGTCATTGGAGAGGCGAAAATTAAAACAATGCTGAGATTCCATCTCATTCCAAAAAGAAGAGCTATAGTCAAGAAATCAGACAAATGCTAGAGAAGCTGTGGGGAAAAAGGCACCCTTCACCACTGTTAGTGAGCGTGCAGACTGGTACAAGCATTGTGGAAATCACAAAGGAGATTCCTCGAAAAACTAGATTTAGAGGTCTAATTTTTCCCAGTTATTCTCCTGGGGGGAGCTGTGGGGAAAAAGGCACCCTTCACCACTGTTAGTGGGAGTGCAGACTGGTACAAGCATTGTGGAAATCACAATGGAGATTCCTCGAAAAACTAGGTTTAGAGGTCCAATTTTTCCCAGTTATTCTCCTGCTGAGTATCTTCCTGGAAGAACTAAAAGCATCATACCGCAGTGATATATGTGCACCCATGTTTATAGCAGCACAGTTTGATTACAAGAATGGCATGTTGACTAAAGTAGTGCCCTTAGTAATAACAATATGATCAACTACAGCCTAGAAACTGACAATCTGTGGTAACTGCTAATTTGCTATCTAACCCTAGGAACAAGATCTATAGTTATATAAAAACATCCAACATAAGCCAGGAACTTGTATGCCATGAGTTTCCCCTTGGTAGAGTGATTTTATCTTGTGGAGAAGGGGAACTTAAAAAGGACATGGGACAAAACAGCAATAACTGAAGAGAAACATAGTGGAAGCAAGACTGAAGGACAAAGGATGATCACCCAAATTGTGGGAAGCTGAAGAAGAGGACAGGAGAGAAAGAATGAACCAAAAAGACTAGAGACAATTTTCATTCATATGTAAATATCGGAAAAATCAACAAAGACCACTGAGGAAAGAGAGGACTGAGGAAACAAACCAACAATAAGTCAAAACCTAAACATCCCTCCAAAACAATTTTTTTTTCCTAGTGGCCCCAGTTCTGTGTTAGTTCCCTAGTCAGAGTCTGCCCTGAGTAACCTCACCAAGTCTGCCGTAGGATTGCTGCTTCGTATGGGGCTTATCTTGGCCACATTACTGACTCCCCTCACACACTGATTGCAGGGCAGGGTAAGGGTGCCCTTGTCCTACTGCTGTTCAGAGCCACTTGCCTGCTTGCACTGCTGGTTGCATAGCAGGGTGGGTATGCCCTTGTCCTGTTACCTGCAAAGGCCACTTGCCTGCTTGTGCTACTGGTTGCAGACCAGGAAGCTGCTTCCAGTCCATTGTAGCAAGAGCTAAAACTGGCTTTTGGCTCCCAGTGGAATAGAGTCTGGGTGGTCCCAGTTCCTATTTCTTGGCAGAATTCCCCCCAGTCTGCTGTTCAGCTGCCAGCTGTCTGCTGTCACTGGATGACCCGTCTCTCTTTCCACTCAGTGAAGTTGGCAGTGAAGCCACCCTGGAGCTGTTCTGCTGCTTGAATTCAAGTTCCAAGCCCTTTAAAGTAAAATGGTGGTCCCACTCCACAACTGTGTGCCAGGCACTGCTTTAGTTCGTTCATCAATGCCTGATTCTGGGATGGGCTGCTCAAGAAACAGTGTCTTATGTTGTCACTGCTGCCCCCAACTGTACAAGATTCTCCCAGTTCAGGTCAGGTCTCAGTCTCCCTGTGAGAAGCAAAGCTGCTTTTGTGCTCTGGCTGCACTGCATGGTCTTAGATCTGCCGCAGTGAGCTGTTTCTTCAGTAGTAATGGATCCTATTTTCTTTTCCACTGTCACTTCCCTCATGGTTCCCATGTGCCATGCATGCCCATTGGATTCTTTCTGGGTTGTTTTCTGGACTCTCAGCACTTTGCTCTGAATCACCTGAGTAGCTGAACTCAGCACTCCCCATTTCTTTTCTCCTCAAGGGCTTTTTGATTACCAATGATTAAAAAGATGTAATATTCCTGAGCTGGAGAAGAAGTAGGGTAACAAGTACTTTACCATTGGTGTAAGCATAAATAATATGTCCTTTCTTTATTAAGAGCTAAAATGTTAAAATTTCCTGATTATGTAGCAATTTCATTTCTAGAACTATATCCTATAGAAATACCAGTAACAGTAATATAAGGCAGTGCCTTTTTACACACTGAAAATTGAATCAAGTGTCCATCATACAGAGAATAGCTAAATATGTTTATGGAATGTAAATAAGCCATAATTCCAGGTGGCTATTAAAAAGAATATGGCACATAAGTCATAGAGACAGAAAGCTCTAATTACTGCTATAAAACTAAATTGAATAGGTAAGTTACCTCAATTTTGAGAATAAATTTATATGAAAATATCTACCTTAACATTAAAGTCAATTGACTGTTCAATTATTTTCAAACAATACAGCAAAATCTTAATTCAGCCCAATAAAAATGAAACTGGATTATTCACAAATTAGACGCAAGCGTTCATTCTGACCTTTATTAAAAATAATTGAAAACACTTTGCCTTAGTAGAAACGAGAGTAGATCAAAATTCAACTCTCTTTAATAATTATGAGCGTGAATTGTCCTATGTAGTGTTAAACAAGTATAGAAACACAGCAATTAAAGATGAATCCACACTGAACTTAATATGGACCTTGTTAAGCATAGATGTTGTATCATCCTAAGAAACCTTCTTTGACTTCATGACTGGGTACCTCTCTTACATTATTATGAGCCAACTAAGATCACACTGTCCTATAATTATTTATGTTTATCTATTCATCTCCTGAATGAGACTAACTTGCTGAGGACAGAGAATGTCACTAACTTCACTCCTAGTACATTTCCTGGCACACCATAAATACTTGAAAAATACTTAATAAGTGAATGACTAAATGGTGAAATAAACTTATTAACAGTTTGTTTACTTTACATTTTCTCTCTTATTCTGGGAATTGAACCCAGGACTTTGTGCATGATAAGCAAGTGCTTTGCTGCTGAGCTACAACTCCAATCTCAATTTCTGTGACTTTATGAGAAAAAGTGAAGGAAATCACTGGAGGCTAAAACATTGTACGCTTAGAAACCTAATTCAATAGTCTCTTTCTAGAATTAAATTCAAAACTTAATAGAGAATAAATATCATAGCAGTTTTAGAGGCACTAATGCATTGGAATGTGTCCCCCTGAAAAAGATACTCTAACCTACGTCACTTCAGAAAGTGACTATTTGAAAAAGGATCATTACAGATGTTGACTAGTTAAAACAATACCATACTACAGTAAAGAGTGTATTTAATCCTATATAACTGGAGTTTTCCTAAAAAGATGTAAAGACAAAAAGAGCAGTTGGAGATGATGGAGGTAGAAGTGGGAGATATGGTGAGTTCAATCCCCAGTGCCAAAAAAAAAAAAAAAAAAGAAGTGGGAGATATGCAGTTGCAGGCTGAGTAACGTGGGGCGCTAAGACAGTCATGGAACAGGGTCTCCCCTAGAGCCCTTGAGAGAACAGGACCGGTTACATTTTTTGACTTCTCGCCTCTAGAGATGTGCTAGAATTAACTTGTTGTTCTAATTCAGTTTACAGTCATTTTTATGGCAGCTCCAGAAAAGTAACACAGGGAGCAATTCATCCATGCACCATACTATTAATTAATTAATAATTAGTTAATTAATTAAATTTGAGAAGGATGTTATTATCTAAGTGCCCCCATTCATATTTTGGAACCAAATACCCAATGGGATACTATTAAAAGGGGGCCTTTAGGGAAATGTGTAAGTTGTGAGGGCTCTGCCCTCATGCGTGGGATCAGTGCCTCTACAAAAGAGGTTGGAGGGAGCTTTCTCCGTGTGAGTGATCCCTCCTCATACAGAATCTGCTGGCATCTTGATATCGGACTTCCTAGTTTAAAAAACTGAGAAGTAAGTTTCTATTATTTATAAATTAGTCAGCTTATGCTATTTTCTTGTAGTAGCCCAAATAAACCAAGAAGAAAGTTACAAACTCCTTGGAAAGTTTTGATTCCTAAATAAATATCAGTAGTGAACAGCAGAGGGCATTGATGATCAGAGCTTAGGGTTCAGAATAGAGAAACACTATGATCCATCTCAGAGCTCCAGGTCAGGCAAGGGCAATGAGTGGAGCTGCTCACGTTTATCAGTCCCACATTTGCACAAGTGAGTAAAACCACAAGGATTTGCTTGAAAAGCTAGGAGGATTTTCAATTCTCTGATTTTCACATAGTTTATGTAGAATAAACTAAGATACTCTGTACAAGTAGCCACCCCGGCTGGGAGTCCCCAGACTTCAGCTCCTCTTGCCCCGATAGAATGCACTCTTGCTTGGCTTTCCCCATTTCACTCCTGTCCAGGAATCTGTCTAATCTTGCTCTCCAATAGCTAGCTGAGGAGTCTGTGGTGTCACATGGGCACCACGAACACTGGAAAGGGGAGACTGGGGCTGAGGGTAGGGTACACAGGCTAAAGGCAGACAAGGCAACAACCTTGGTGCCACTGACAAGTCAGGATACTCAACCAAGTAACATCTCTTTCAACAAGGTGAGAGGATCCAGAGAGGGGCATGGAGGAAGGAGGAACAAAAAAGAAAAGGAAAAACAGACAAGTGACTTAAAGGGAGAATAGATAAGAGAAAAAGAAGAGAAGCAAGAAGACAAAGGTTAGCTCCTTCCTAGAGCTTCCTACTTCCTTCTTAATACCTTCAAACTCCTTTTCAAAGCTCCACCCTCATCTAGGGTCTGTCCTTCCACACACCCCTCCTCCACAAGTGCT
>RJWM01040591.1:0-15349 GCA_004363535.1 Dasyprocta punctata
GTTGGGGCTGCGGCTGGGGCTGAGGCTGGGACTGGATCTGCGGCTGTGGGGGCTGCTGCTGGACCAGGTGCTGCTGCTTCTGTCGCGTGGACTTGACCGCCAGGATGGCCTGACGGTTCTTGTACTGCACCATCTGCAGAGTGATCTCGGCGTTCCAGCCCTGGTCCTGCGGACACCGAAAGTCGATCTCCTTGCCCTCTGCCATCACCACAGTGAAGTACATATACTTGCCCTTGCGCTCCACGCAGTCTACAGTCTTCATGTTGGAAAAGTGCAATTCCTTCAGCTTGACCGGTGGCTCAAGGCCAGCGACAGCCGGGCAGCTGGGCTGGGACGGCTCGGCTGTCCCCTGCCCGGGCTGTTGCTGCTGTTGCTGCTGGTGTTGTAGCTGCTTGGGCGGGATGAGCAGCAGCCCCTCTTCAGTGAGGATGCAGCACTTTTTCTTCCAGAGCTGCAGCAGCCCGTCGCTGCGCTTCTCCAGCACGCCCTCCTTTAGCGCCTTGCAGCCACTGCTTTCCAGCATCCTCCTGGCATAAGGGGGGCCACCGATCGGCTCGGCCTCTCCGTTTCCAGCCGTCCGGGCAGGGGGCAGCAGCAGCAGCCGCGCGCCGTCCTCGCCCCAGCGGCTCCCACGACCGCCGGCCCGGAGCGCGCAGAGGAGGCTGACACGCAGGAGGCAGAGTGGCGGCGGTTCGGGGTCCCGGCACAGCTGCAGCCGCGTCCTGATGCGCCACCAGGTCCCGGAGGTACGCGCTCCCGGGCCTCTACCGTCCTCTTGTGAGCGCTCACTGAAGGGCACTGGCCGGGCTCCCTCGCGGCGCTTTTGAATGGGCCATCCTCCCCACCCCCGAGTGACACCCAGCGGAAAAGGCGGCTCCTGGCGCCCGCACCGCGGGGAAAAGCCCAGCTCCGCGAGGCGCTCGGCGGCCGGCGCACGCCTCATTAACTTAGGGCCTTCCCAAAGCCGCGCAAACACGCCCCCAACGCCCTCGCTCCGCCCCCCGCCACCCACTCACTTCCGTGCTTTTTTGTCCGCAAGAGGGCAGGAACCCAGCCCCGGAAACTCCTGTTGTCCACCCTGGGAGATAACTCCGGGCGCCCCAGCTGCCTAACCGCGAAGGCCGAATGCCGATGCCCAGAGGGCACTGACAGGTCATCCCTACTGTCCCGCCTCTCCCTGCCCCACAGGCCCCTCTGTGGACAGGCTGAGGACAGCGCTAGGAAGGAAGCTAACAGCTAGGAGGCCGCGCTTGGAATACAAAGCTGTCTTCTAACCTCGGATTTGCGCGGGGCTGAGATCCTGCAGAACCAGTGCCCTGGTCTGGGAGAGCAGGGAGACTGAGGATCAGGAGACGCCAAGTTCCGGCGCGTGTCCCCCAGACTCGTGCGTACACATCTTAGTTTTTACAAAGGCTGCAGACCGAGAGAACCTCTCACTTTTGCTCTCATCCGCAGAGTTGCTCTTCTTGGAGATGTGTTAAATCAAAGCCAATAAAGGCTACCGATTGTCCAGTTTGGGAAGGGCGGTAAGGTGGACCCACTTCAGGGGCTGTCCTTTTTCTCGACCCGGAAGCTCAGGCACTGCGCCAGGCTCCTCCACCTGGACCACAAGCTCCCTTGCTTCCTTCAAGACCAGAATGCCCAGCCTGCAGTCTCCTGGGACAGTTACTCGGTAACTGCAAACCCCGGATATGTGTGGTGCTGAGAGATCCCACATTTCAAAGCAGCTTAGCCCTCCTCGAGAGGTTAGGTCAGCCTTGACAGTCCCTTCCTACGAAGGCCTAATTGGACAAATCTGTGTTGTAAATTTTGTGACCCGGAGAAGGTGGAGTCCTACTGCCCCCCAACACACACACAGCAGAAAAGTGTATACCGAGTCCTAGAGTAAGTCATTCATTAAACCAACAAGGAGCCCAAAGTATGTACTAACGCTGAAGACACGCAAAATTGCAATAAACTAGGGGGAGACAAGTTATAGTGGGCCAGGGTGGGAGAAAAGGCTGCTGCTGGGCCCAAAGTGGAGGACAGTAGAGTTTAGCTTTTCTGCTAAAAAAAAAAAGAATTCAAGTGAAAGGAAAATGAGATGTGCTTAGAGTTAAGCAAGAATTAAATTCTTTGTGTCATGCTAAATATTTCAAATTCTTAGATGGGCATGGTGGCACATGCCCGATCCTAGTATTTGGGAGGTTGTGGCAGGAGAATCGCCAAGAGTTCTAGGCCACCCTGGGCTACATAGTGAGTTCAAGCTTGAACTGCATAGGAAGACCTAGTCTCAGAAAATCAAAACAAGGACTGGGGATTTAGCTCAGTGGCCTAAACGCTTGCCTGGCAGGTGCAAGGTTGCGAGTTCAATCCCCAGTACCCCCCAAAAGAAACAAAAAAATCAAAACAAGTAAATTCAAATTTTCAAACCTAATTCCAAGGAAATCAGAAAAAAGATTCTTGTTTTTTGAGACAGGGTCTCACTAAACTGTTCAGGTTTAAACTTACCATCCTGCCTCACCCTTGAGTCCTCAATCTTAATCTAGGAATACTGTCTGATCAAATGGGACAATTTTGGTACAATCCTGAGTACAAATAAATTGCACCTGGTCAGATCCCAGGCCCTTCAGACAGTTAAATGTCCTTTACAGAGAAAGACAGTTGTAAGTATGCAGAGATTTCTAGTTTGGAAACAACCCAAATGCCCATCAAACACAGAATGGATAAAAAAGATGCAGTATTTTTATACAATGGAGTATTACTCAGCTATAAAGAAGGATAAACTTGAGGCTTTTATAGGCAAATGGATGCAATTTGAGACCATATTCATAAGTGAAATAAATCAAACTCACAAATGTAAATATCGTATTGTCTCCCTAATGTAAAAAAAAAAAAAACTGAAATAGTAATAAGATAGATCCAAAACGTACAATAGATATTGTGAAAATGAAAGAGAAAATGCTCAAAAGAACAGAACTGGGACAGGGGAAAGGAGAAAAGAAGGGAAAATATTACATATATACATACATACACACACATACATACACAAGATAGATTCATCAAAAAGAACAGTTTGTGCTTTCATTGATCATTTTTTCATGACTAAATCTTGTAACCTGAACAGCTACTTCTAAGATAACGATATGCAATATATTGCCTAGTGTTAATTTCCTGCTTTTTCGGAATTCAGTATTTTTTAATAAAAAAATCATGAAAAAAAGATTTGCAATTCTATATGCCACAACAGTTGAACATCTCATTTTGTTTCTTTCTGTGTTTAGAACAACTGAGCATTCCAGAGAATTTCTGCATTACCAGCTGTTCATCTTTTAACAATGACATTCTTTAGCTCATTTGGAAAAGATACGTCCTTTAAGTCTGCAATGCAGTCTCTGAGGGCAGGTGAGTTGACAGGCATTTCATAGGGAAAGACATAAGTTTGGGTAAAAAACGATGTAAACTGGTAGGCAAACTATTTTCTTAGAATTCAAGTGTAGTATGACTTAGGAAATATCTGAACAGCAGCACAATTTTCAATTCAAATGCACCCACTTAACTCGAAACTTTAAATCTTAGAATTTTCTATTGGGTATTTCACAGTGACCTAGTAAGTCTAAAATCAGCTCAAAAGTCTGTGTATTCTCACTGCCTACAATGCATCAATTATTAGAAACCTTAGTATTAACAATCTTGTATACTGGTTACAACTTGCCCTTGATTTGTTTCAAATTATCACCAACTCAATGAGATGGCCTTATTTGCCTATTTTTAAGACAAAGGAAACTCACCCAAAAAATGCATTACAGGCTGTATATATAATGAAAACACATAAATGTCACTTCCAGATTAAAGTTTAGAAAGCTAGCTAATATAATCATTGGTTTGGTAAACAAATTTGAAATGGCTAACTCACGTTGCATTTTATGGATGGTGGTAACACTGTCAGTTATTTTCTGCTCCTGGATATACATCCTCACCTGACATCAATATATTACACGTGGTTTTCTACTCACATCATCACTTTCTCAGACTCCTCCACAAACTCTTCTCTCCATCTCAGTCTTTAGTTCTCTTTACACTTAGTTCTTTATCTTTTCCAGTCTCATTACATGCCAGACTCCCTAATTTATATCCTCAACTTATATCAACTGCTTCTTGCCACAGAATAAGACTGCTTAAGTTAAAGAACAATTAATGTGCCAGGCAAGGAAGAAAGTGTGAAGACATTCACTTAGTTCACTGGAGAGAAAAGTGAGGATTTAAAAGTGGAGTTCATAGAGCTTTTGCTTTAAAAAGAATTCTAGGTAAAATACAGAAATCCACAGGTTTATACACATTAAGTTCCTGGATGGAATGAGTCCAATAAGGGGTTGGAGTACTAGACTCTTAGTTCATAGTTTTCAAAGTGTTAGCGAGTCAGGATGGCTGTAGTGTAATACATAGTGTCAGCTGACCTAGCCAGTGCTACTGTAGGATGAAACGTCTGTACAGTACTGTTTCACAGCCCTAACATAAGTGTCCCCCCCCACCAAACTGATCTCACCCTGACCTGTTCTGTCTGCAACCCACTTCTCAGTTACAGGCAATTCCTTATATATAGCTGCTCAAACCAAATACTTTGGATCAGCACTGACCTTACTCAGACCAAAACCCCTTCTTTGGAGCCCTGATCTTTAGCACAGTGCACTGAAGTCAAAATATCATCCATCTGGAAGAGATCCTTACTCTAGGCTGCATTCCAGGTGAACTGCACTCCCAGTGGACTCTACACTATTTCCAGAGTCAGTACCACCACTGTGTACTGTGGTGTGGACGAGGGCTAGCTAGACAGTTTGTGTAGGCTACACTGTCCACACGAATGTACAGAGGCTCTCAGTTCAAAGCTAGCAGTGAAAAGCGACAGAAGGTGGGACGTGGGCTGAGGATCAGCTCTGCTCACAAGTACCTTCTGTCCTAAATTTAAGCCTGACAGGTCCAGGTTTTTCTAAAAGGATGTATTTGTCAGACAGGACCATCAGACATTTTTTAACAGAACTTCAAACACATAGTATCTTCACTGCACTCGTGCCCAAGATTGCCAGTGTACTAGAAGCATGTCTGTCTTGCTGTAACCTTTCTCCCAATACTTAAATCTGTACATCAGTCAGGAATTCGCATTGGTTATACCTTCAAGTACATCTGGATTCTACTACCTCATTGCTTACCTGACCCAGTCACTTTCATCTCCCCTCTGGCTTATAGTAATGGCCTAAATTGTCTAATTTACCCTTCTGTTTTTTAACACAGCAGTCATCCCAATCACATTAAAGACTTTGCTCAAGTGTCACCTTCTCAATGTAGCCTATCCTGATTACACTGCAACCATCTGATTCCCATTAATTTTTCCTATAGTGTGTATCTTTTTAATGTATTAGCCTACTGCTTATTCCCCTTACTGTGCCCTTAACTCGAATAAGCTCCTCCAGAAGGCAAGGATCATTGTTTCATATGTAGAAGTTTGAAACTCAGAAAACTATTTGCCTTAAAAATAAATTTCTCAAAATGCTTGTGGCATTTTCAATAACTCACCTTACTTTCAAAAATTTTGAAACAGGACTTTTATGAAAACTCCCAAAACTTCCACTACCAACATATATTTGGTCTATTTTTAAATGGATAAATACTACACATGCCAGCCCTCTCTAGTTCTTAATTGCTACTATATTCCATAGATGCTATCTACATTAAATCCCACATACCTTTTCCCAAGTAATGCGATAGTGAGATATTTATATAAAGTAGCATCCTTTTGTCTAGTAGGAGTAAACAGTAATGAAATTAAAGTAACAGTTTTATTTGGCAGCTGAACAGCCAAATACGTGTTTACAGGGATTTAATGGAACTTACACTGAGATCTGAATACAGCCAGTGTCAAATGTCTTTCAGGAAAGTGAAAAGCCATTTATAAAAACGTTGTCACCCTTATCAGTTTATAAAAAGCACAACCAAATAGTTCCGTATTCAGAGTGAAAAGGTTAAGTATTAACTTTAATACATATTTATACTTCATTTTTGTACCGGGAACTGAACTCAGGACCCTACACTGGGCAAGCCTGTGCCGCTGAATGATATCCACAGCTCTTAATAGCTCCCCCCGCCCCACCAGGCTTATCTTGCTGCCCTGCCTTAGTAGCTGATGAACTGGCGCCTCCTAGTGGCCAACTCTGTAACACAACTGAACATAAAAAGTAAGGCTGCTTGGTTCTTTTCACCTATTAAAAATGGTATTACCACCTGTGTGTGGATCAAGCTATGCCAATCAATGGTTTTTACCACTTCTGTTGTGCCAGTAACCTAATTTAGGTTCTCATTTCCCTAATCTAGAATCTTAAGAAACCCAACCATTGCATCCACACCATCTCAAGTTGTCACTTAAGTTTTCCCCTTAGGTAACTACAGAGAAAACTTCACCACCGCTTATGATAGGGCATTCCAATTCCTCTCCCTGGTAAGTCAAGTCCTTTACAGAACAAGTCCCACTGCTAGTTTTTAATCCTCCCTCTCAAGTCTTAAGTGTGCTCCAGTCCTGCATCTACTTACACTGAAACTTAAAAGCTGTTGACTGAAATGTTTTTACTGGAAATATTCAAAATAGGGCAAAAGGACTAAAGATGTTTTGATGATGTCTAACAACCAGAGGATAGTGATGGGTTAAGGACACGTGATAACATTAGCACAGGGACATTCAAAGGGCAGGGAGAGGAAGACAATTCAATGAAGGCTTTAAAAGAACCAGTATGTTGTCATAAAACTGCTACCACTCAAGTTCAAAACTTGTGTCTGAAGGCGGGCATGGTGGTACACACCTTTAATACCACCACATGGGAAGCTGAGGCAGGAGAACCCTTGTGAGTTTGAGACCAGCCTGCGCTACAAAGTGAGTTCAAGTCCAGCCTGAACTGCATAGTGAGACCCTGTCTCAAAAATAGGGCTGGAGATTTAGCTCAGTGGTATAAGCACCTGCCTAGTAGGTGCAAGGTTGTTTGATCCCCGGTACCCAAAAAACAAAAAAACTTGTATCTGGTTCAAGGTGGAGACGACTGACACTGGACACATCTGTGAATATTGTTGTTTGAGCACTGCCCTGGCCAAATAGCATGCAGCCCTCTGTCCCCCATTAAGGGACCAATAACACTTAAGTTTCCTAAGTCGGCTTCTATTTAAACCAGACAAATGTCTTGCTGGCACCTCAAGAGTGAGGGTCACTTGGGTAAATACTTCCACGTGAGGGACTAAGTCTGACTTCCTCTTTTGCCTTCCCCACCCTTAAGACTTCAGTGTGTATAGCATCCTATCTTTTGCCATCTTCCCATTACAACACAGCATGTAGTCTGAGGACACTATTAGCTTTGAGTTACTGACCTCTGAACAAAACAGTAAATGAGCAAATGCTGTTTTTAGGCAATTGAGGTCAAGTAGCAGTGCCTGTAGACAAAAAAAAAAGAAAAAAAAAACTTGACATGGAAAAAAAGATGCTTGGGTGGTATAAGTGATAAGATTACTCCTGAAGAGGAACTCAAGATACCTGCAAGACACAGATGACAGGATTACGAAGGGACTCAAGAATGAAAGAGCTAAAAATCATCCAGTGGGGTAGCCAGGCCCAGAAATGTGGAGAACTTTTCACCAAAATACAACTCAGGAAATCGTTCTGCAGCAAACTTCTACAGTTCTGCTACGTGTGCTAGAAAAGGCAAATCCCATTCAAGGGAAATTTCTTAAATTTCATAATCCCTAATTCTGAAGTGAATTAACAGTAACCCTTAACCTACAAAATACAGTATTTTCTACTCAGTATGTACTTTTCCTTGTCTTAACCTCACACAGGTACGCATGTTCTGTGAAAGGTTATCTTGCAAAATAAAAGTGAAAACAGGTGGATGAAATTGAGGTTCCCTGTCACAGTTCATCTTTTGGGACTTCATTCCAAATTTCCTTTCTTGGGTGTTAAATTTCTAAGATGCCAATGCTTGCTCGTGGCAGATTTGGCCATTACTGTATCTTTCATGTTCCCAATTCCTAGCAAGCAGATTGTGCCCTAGAGGGTATGAAATTACAAGCTTCCCTTTGAAGGATGTTGAATGCTAGTATCCTTATGTCTCTAGTTGCCCAGAACCTAGACGTGAAATGTAGAGCTCCAATATTTTGGATAATGAAGCAACTTGCCAAGGACAGCAAGCAGCAGGGTAGAATCTTCTCCCTGAGAACCATGAACCTGATTATATCAGTTCTACATCTAGGTCTACACCCAAGCCTAAACGCCAACAACTGATCTTATCTACAGTGGTGGTGAACCTATGGCACCTATGCCACAACCAGCTGTTTTGTTATCATTGAAAGCTCTAAAAGAGGCTGGGAGTTTGGCTCTGTGGCTTAAGTGCCTGCCTGGCAGGCGCGAGGTTGTAAATTCAATCCCCAGTGCAACAATGACGACGACAAAAAAAAAGTTTGCTAGGAATTTGGCTCAGTGGCTTAAGCACCTGTCTGGCAGGCACAAGGTTGTTCGATCCCTGGTGCCGCAAAACAAACAAACACAAAAAGCTCTAAAAGAGGTGCCATTACTGCTTTAGAGTATCTTGGTTACAGGGCCGGGGATACAGTTCAGCAGCAAAGTGCCTGCCTGGCAAGCACAAAAAAAAAAAAAAAAAAAAAAAAACTATCTTGGTTAGAACCAGGTGTGATAGCACACACCTGTAATCCCAGCACTTTGGGAAGCCGAGGTAGGATTGTTGTAAGTGTGAGTGAGGCCAGCCTGGGTACATGGAGAGCCCCTCTGTCATAAGAGTATCCTGGTTAACTTCAGATCTAACTGCTGAGAATAAATCATTTAACCTGCCACATGGCCCAACTATACAAACATGGTTAGCACAATGCAAGCACGCCACATACACCTTCCAAATTCCAACCCCAGTGCTTTGAGACTGGGAAATCCCCAAGTGAGCAATCCCTGGGATGTCTTGAACTGGTAGAGCCAGTTCAGAAGAACACAGTGTCCGTATCAATGGAAGAAATTCTATGTTGAAGTAATAACACATGCACAAAACCTGCTGAAAGGGCTGAGGGGGCAGACAAGCAAAGCAGAGAGTTATGCTAACACAGGTTGGGGTGCCAATCTCCAACTTGCTCTAAAGGTTGTAGAGTAATTGAACAAGCCAACGCAACAGAAAAGAAACAGACTTAACCTCTAGTTTTGAAATTTGTATGTCTGGCCTAATCCAAGTATAAAACCACATCTGATCTCAAGACAGACTTCAACTTCAGAAATATTCCTTACATCCACAAATTCAGGTAAACATTAGAGCAAAGATGGACTGAGTAATGAAAACCTGGAGCATGAAAAATGTAGTCAGACTTAAATGGTTCTACTTTTAAATCATTTCTGGATACTGCAAAAGAAAATAAATCAACATTTAAAAAACGTATTTTCAAAAAAAAAGTGAGATGTTCTAAAGTTAGCTTACTTTGGATTAAGGGAAGCAAATTCTTTCCTTCAAACATTTTTTTTCCCTGTGGCAACCTATAGGCATAATTTTGGACATCTAAGAACCAGTTAAGTCTGTGATGTGTATATTTAAAAGTCTGGTACTTATTAAGATTTTGCTATTTATGGGCCAGCGATTTAGCAAGCAGCAGGTCATGAGTTCAATCCCCAGTACCCCCACCCAAAGAATTTCCTGTTTAAAAGCATTAAAAAAACAACACTCCTACTAGCTCTGAAATTAACTTCTGAAGCTAATTTACAGTGACCTCAATTAAATTCTTAAATTCTCTTATGAATACAACATGTTTCAAAAGCAGTTTATGCATTTAGACTCTTTGCTGGTCATGGTGCTGCACACCTGTAATCCCAACACTCTGGAGACTGCAGCAGGAAGATTAAGTTTGAGGCCAGCCTAGGCTAGTGAGTTCAACATGGCCCATGTTTATAGCAGTTTATAACAGCCAAATCTCTTGGGAACAACCCAAATGGTGAATGGATAAAATGTGGGATTTTTTATACACTGGAGTACCTCTATGCCATAAAGGATAAGCCTAAAACATCCCTAGGTAAAGATGTATCTCAAGACCATACATTAAGTGCAATAAATCAGAAACACCTGTGAACACTGCATTTTCTCTGGTAAAAGAAACTGAAAGCATAAATGTGTTAGGTATTGTGAAATAGGAAGAAAATGTTCAAATGAGAGGGGAACAAGGAGGGGAAAGGAAAGAAGGGAAAAGTTAAAAAGAAAAAAGGAAAACAATGGAACCAAAGCTTTTGCAAATGCGCAAGGAAGGCAGGAGAATGAGTGAAAAAAGAGATGCCAGTTATATCATGTATTCTCTATGATGAATGTAATCACTATTACCTAAAACATATCAATAAAATCTGATTTAATAAAAGACGAAAGTGAACTGCATAGTGTGACACACACCACCCCTTTTTTTTGGTCTTTTAGAAACAAGGTCTTAGAGCTGGGCGTGGTGGCGCACGCCTTTAATCCCAGCACTCAGGAGGCTGAGGTAGGAGGAGCATTGAGTTCGAGGCCGGCTTGGGCTACAACGTGAGCGCAAGGCTGACCTGAGCTACATAGTGCGACCCTATCTCAAAAAACCAGGGCCAGGAGTTTGGCTCAGTGACTTAAGCGCCTGTCTGCCAGGCGCGAGGTTGTGAGTTCAATCCCTGGGGCCGCAAAAAAAAAAAAAAAAAAAGAAACAGGTTCTTACTATGCAGTTCAGGCTAGCCTTGAGCTCACTTTGTTGCCCAGGCTGGTCTCAAACTTGTGATGATCCTCCTGCCTCAGGCATCCAAGTGCCCGGCTTCAAGACCGTCTTAAAAAAAAAAAAAAAGAACTGCTTACATTTCTTTGGGGACAGCAAATTTTAGGTCTAGTGTTTGATCTTTTCCATTTATGGTCCCTTTTTGCTATACAGGAACTTCACCTACAATTCCCTATTGGATCAATGAACTCCACTTTTGAAGGCAGTTAGAATTATGGACATGAACAGACCAGGAAAATTCCAGTTGTGTTGAACTGAATTTCAAAGTATTCAGTGCATAATTCATTTTTAACCTGAATGTATGTATTTCTTAGGCCAGAAAAGGCAAACCTTTCAGAGCCTTTAATAACGTATGCTGTAGGTTTACTGCCACTAGCTGAGGTCTTTTACCTGAAAGACAGTCCTTAAGTATGCGTATCTCAATTTCTAAATAACATTCCCCAATATAAGGGAACGAGAGAGCTGGAGAGATGGCTCACTTTAGGCCTAGGACAAAAAGAATCTGATGAACTTAGAAAACTGTTCTGGCCATAGCTTTACTCAAAAAATGACAAGGATATATACAAAACACATTAATACACCACTTGGTCAAATATGGGGCAATATAACGATCTAAAAAAATTTATGGATGTATTTTAAGATTTCCTGATTTGGATTAACTGAGCTCACCGAGTATCTTTGTGATAATGGGAAATATAGTACTCAGGAAATATAAATGACATGCAAATGAGAATATGAAACAAATGTTAACAAAATGTCAGGCATTAGCCAGGCGTGGTGGCACACACTTTTAATCCCAGCATTCAGGAGGCTGAGGTAGAAGTGTTGCAAGTTCGAGGCCAGCTTGGGCTACAACATGAGCAAGGCTGGCCTGAACTACATAGTGCGACCCTGCCTCGAAAAACTAGGACCGGAAGTTTGGCTCAGTGGCTTAAGTGCCTGTCCAGTAGGCACGAGGCTGTGAGTTCAATCCCTGGTGCCACAAAAAAAAAAAAAAAAAAAAAAAAAAAACACCCTCAAGCGTTGATCTTAGTGAAGAATGTATCAAGATTATTTCAACTTTTAAAATTTCAGTTGCAGAGAAAACTGCACATCAACAAATGATAACCAAAAAACCAACCTGGAATTTGACTAAGGGTTTGCTACAAAAAAACTTGAATCCATTCAAAGTCTTTATTCAAGGCTACAGAAAAAGAACAGCTCTGAACAGGTCATGGTGTGCCATCTTGTTCACTACTTCTCCAAACCCCAGGCCTTATTCTTACCACTTTTCTTACATTTCAGTTTCTTACATATGATCACATGCCCTTTACTAGCCTCCAATTAACGAAGACCTACTTCAAACCTTCTAATTAGTACCTTCTAATAGCTGCCACTATTAGTCAAGTCTTACTTTGGTTCTTCTACCTAAATTGCAGTTTACAAACTCCTACACATCTTTGAAATCTTTGCTAAAAGGTTTCAAGCAAGTTTTGAGTATTCTAGCACAAATCACTTTACAATCTCATGAAGTTTATATACTAGAACTACAACTTCCTAACTTCATCATAAATACTTTTAAATCTATCAGCTTCTGGTACTTTCATTTTTAATCATGTATTCCAAGTTCTTTCCAGTTTTAAGTTTGAAAAAAAGCAAGAAAAAAAGCACCGTCTTTATTTTAAACATTTACTTTCAAAATAATGAAGTTCAAAATAAGCCAGGAAAGCTAACAATGCTCAACTTGACAGTATGAAAAATTGATTTGTTGCCAGTAATTTGTTTCTAAATTGTAATGCACCATATCTCCTATTATACTGAAGAACTATATACAGTCGATACATTTTAACTGATCTGAAACTAATGCAGTAGGTGTCAAACAGATGAAGCAAGCTACAGGGTATACTGGCAGTGAAAATAAATCACAGCAAAACCTTGGAGTGAAGGGGCCGGGAGTTTGGCTCAGTGGCCTAAGTGCCTGCCTGGCAGGCGCGAGGTTTTGAGATGGATCCTCGGTACGGGGGGGGGGGGGGGGGGGGGGGGGGGGGGGGGGGGGGGGGGGGGGGGGGGGGGGGGGGGGGGGGACCGGAGTATAACTTGTTCTCTGTTAGTGTTCCACAGGGTAAGCAAACATTTCTAACACATTTTAACTTATTAAGAGCGATGTCTTTCAATACAAGTAGTACGTAACACTCAACATCACAGGATCACAACTGAGCCAAAGATTTTTCTCTCCCATCCTACCCCGCCCGAGGTTATGGAGATCTTTGATTTCAGTGAAAAAGGCAGAGGAATCCCTCATTTCAAATGACATTAGGAAAGCTGGGCGTGGTGACACATATCCTTTAATCCCAGCACTCGGGGAGGCTGAGGCAGGAAGATCCTGGAGTTTGAGACCAGCCTGGGCTACAAAGTGAGTTTAAGGCCAGCCTGAACTGCATAGTAAGACCCTGTCTCAAAAAATAGGGTCAGAGATTTAGCTCAGTGGTGTAAGTGCCTGCCTGACAGGGGCGAGGTTGTGAGTTCGATTCCCAGTACAAAAAAAAAAAAAAAAAAAAAAACAAATGACATTAGGGAGATATGTAAAATGCGGGAAACAGTGCAAAACTTTGCAGGAAAGCATCACTTGAGTAAGACTGTAGCAGCGTAAGCAATGAATCTGTTTAATGACAAAGCAATGTCCACTTCTGCAAAATCTTCAAAAGGAGTTGTAAAAACAAGTGTCATTGGATAGGTTCCTTTAATTAAAGTTACATGAAAAGATTTCAGTGAGCCAACAGACTAGTGATTCCATCAGTAAGTCAGTCATTCTACACAATGAACCCTCTTCTTGTCTCCCTCAGACCAGCCGAAAAGGTTTTCAAAGGTAAGTGCAGGTTAATTCGTTTTTCTTTATAGTGTGTATTTTATTATTTTGTATTATAAGACAGTATTGTGATCATTTTTATATGAGTATTTTTGGGTTGTGGAAGTAATCATCTGACTCTCCATTACTTCTTATGGGAAGATTGGCTTTGGATTACAGACATGTTTCTGGAACAATTACGCTTGCAAACTGAAGTTTTATCATACATCAATATGGATGACCAAGTTACCCTAAGGAAAATAATTTCATGCAGTGAGGATGTTTCCATTTCTCCAAAGTCACATTAACTGTTAAGTGAACCTTAGTCCAAGAACTTGTCTTTTATCCAGGTTGTATTTAATATCTAGATTTTCAGACCAGTATACAAAACACACCAGTATGTATCTATTCAATTATCTTCAATTAGTAATTTATCATTTTTGTTTACATTTACTTTTCAGGTATTAGTCTTAAGTGTAAATGGCAATTACCTAAATTATAAACACTTATTTTCAAAACAAAATTGAGCTCATTATTACCAAGTATAAATACAGTGGCAGAAGATGTATTAAAAACTGAATTAGTGTGTATATATATATAATATATACACTTCTCTAAAGTTCCTACAAAGAACATATGCTTCTAAACTGTTTTGTACATTTAAAATAACATTTTGCCTGATTTAAATAGTCAGAAATATAAAGGATAAAATTTGTTGTAAGACTAGTCCATACAAATATACTCAAATTTTAAACCAAACCCTCAAATCACAGCATTCACAAAGTAGTTGACTATTAGCTTCATACGTCTGTATGGCATGATAAGGTTTTCACAAACAGTAACTCAAAAGTTTTTGTCTTTGATAATGGGAACAGTCTGCAACTGAAATAAACCCACAAATTTATACTGTCTTAAAAGCAGCAGTAACACTTAATTCAGTTACCTTACGGGCGCTATCACACACCAATCACTACCATTGACCTAGTCATAGAATAATGAAAATGTTTCTATCAAAGCTAATACCTCCTTTTCATGTTTGTTGTTAAAAGAGCTCAAAAGTAAATAGAGGTAGAATCCCATTTTTCTTGAGTATAAACTCACCAATTCCAAGTGATTATTTTCACATGTAAAACATTACTATTTCAGTGAACTGTATAAAAGAATTTTAAGGAATTACAGATTTAACTGTCAGATATCTACTTTAAACAACTAGGCAATATGTGGAACTGTTCTGTGCTCACTTACCATATTTGAATAACCATAAAGTCCTAAATTAGTATTTTTTTTTCTTTTTAAAGCAGGTAACTATATGGGATTTTTCACCATTTCTAAAAGAAAAAAATGAGAGATCTTCCTGGTAAAGCCAGGGAATAAGATCAGTGGAAACTAAAACTGGAGAACATAAAGAAACTGACATGTCTCAAAAATGTGGATAACTAAGAATAAAATCCTTCAGAAACTTCAGAATTCCTTTCAAAGAATTCTACTTATCAGGGATGAGGTGGTTGTTCTCGTAATTACACAGATTTATAGGTCACAGTGACCTAAGCACCGAACAGCTTGTTTTTAGACATCTCCACTCTTTAATCTTCAAAAAGAGCAGTGTGCATTTGTATCCTTTTAAAAAAATCAAAATGTCACCAGTATATTTTATAAAAGTAAATCCAAATTTTATTTAAGGATTTCAAATTACATATTTCAAAATTCTAAAATGGAATAGAACCATCTTGGAATGAAGAAATG
>RJWM01040593.1:0-16388 GCA_004363535.1 Dasyprocta punctata
TAACACATTTCCGCCAGCTTCAACTGCTGGTGGATCTAATCACTTTTAATTGGTCTTTTTACTAATAAAATTAATAAAAAGCCACCTGGCCTCATGGGTAGTTCAGGCTGCTTGGTAGCAAGGCATACAAATTACAGCCCTGTCACGGACATGTTAATTGTGCTCAAGAGTCTAGGTTGTCTTGTCATTTTAAATACCCACCTTGGTGGCTGAGTATTAAATATGTACCATTGGTTACCACTTCATTAAGTATTGCCTTGTGAACATTGAGTGCTTACCATCACCTTCCAGACATGAACTTCTGAACTCAACGCGCGAAGATTTACAGCTTGACAAGCCAGCTTCAGGAGGTAGGTCTCCAGTCTTGGGTCAAGTTCAAATCTTTTCCACTTACAGAACCCTTCTACATGAAGTCATGTCTGTACTAATTACATATCATACAGAGAATACAGATTTGCACAATTGTACCTGGTGCTCTGAAATAATAAACTTTCTCTTTTTAGTAGCCTATTATAAATAAATGTGAACATCGCATTTCAAAATAGAACTAAAAGAACTATGTTCTAGTATGTTAATCAGGTCATTATCTGAGTCTACATTAATCTATTGAATAATCGTTTATCAAATGTGTTTTATGTATGTACGTGTTTGTAGGATATGCAGATTTACTTTGTAGAACATGCAGCCATTTCTCTTGTTAGATGTTTTGAAGGAAATACAAATGTCATTTATTTTCTTGTTTGTTTGCTCTAGAGTGGAATGGGAAGGGTACATAAAAAGGCAGTCACACTCTTTGTATTTCATATCATGAAAGTATTACCAATACCATCATGGCACTAAATTTTCATTGCAGAAATTACCTGCTAGCTGTTCTTCAGTAAACTGAGCTCTTAACTGCTTTGAATTACCTTTGTTCTTTTTTTGTTAAGTGTCATAATTCTTTTAGTAATAAAAATGTTGTGAAATCTTAGGAATTACTTTAGTCACAAAAAGGAAAAGTAACACTTCTTTTTACTTTTTTATGATATTTAATAATCTAGGTGCTTAAAGCAATCAAATTGAAAATTTCTTTGTTGTTACAGTGAAGGAAGAGTGGTATGCCAGAATTACTAAATTAAGAAAGATGGTAGATCAGCTTTTCTGCAAAAAATTTGGTAAGTCTGCTTTTCCCTATAACTAAACTATATTTCAGAATAATGTAATATTTTAAAATGTTAGTTTCATCTGTGGAAAGCAAATAAAGTAAATATGATTCATATCCAAGTGTTTTTTACTACTTTTTTTGTTTGTTTGTTTGTTTGTTTTTTGTACCAGGGATCGAACTAATGACTTTGCACTTGCCATGCAGGCGATTGTGCCACTGAGCTAAATTCCCTGTGTTACTACTTTTTATTTATTTATTTATTTATATGTGTGTGTGTGTGTGTGTGTGGCACCAGGGATTGAACTCACAACCTCACACCTGCCAGACAGGCGCTTAAGCCGCTGAGCCGCACTCCCAGCCCTTCGTTACTACTTTTTTTTTTTTTTTTGCGGCACCAGGGATCGAACTCACAACCTCGCACCTGCCAGGGCAGGCGCTTAGGCCTCTGAGCCAAACTCCTGGCCCTGGTTTTTTTTTGAGGCAGGGTCGCACTATGTAGCTCAGGCCTGCCTTGTGCTCGAGTTGTAGCCCAAGCCGGCCTCGAATTCACAACGCTCCTCCTACCTCAGCCTTCCGAGTGCTGGGATTAAAGGCGTGAGCCACCACGCCTGGCTTCGTTACTATTTTTTAATAATAATTTACTTACAGAGTTTAATCCTATATGGAAGGGGAGAGAATAATAAAACTTCAGGTGGCTTTTACTGAGTTGTTTTTCTTTTTTCAGGGATGCCAGGGCTGCAACCCAGGTCTTGGGCGTGCTAGGCAAGGCCTCTGCCAGCCCTGAATACTGTACATTCCCACTTACACAGTTGTAGTCCTTTGCAGTTGGGAATCCTTTTGTCTTCAGGCCTTGCTGCCCTGGAAGGAGGAGAGCATCAGTAGCAGGCCACATGTGTGTGTGTGCGCGTACTGTCCCCTGGCCATCCCAGAAAGCACCAGAGACCCAGTGTCTGACCCACTCACTTCAGCAGGGTCCCACATCAGCCAGCACCTACTCTACTACTGAGCTGCACCCCCAGCCTATCTCACTGCTTAAGCTCTTCCAAAACACGTAAAATACATGGGTTTGGTTTATAATTACAAAACTCAAAGTCGTTCACTCTTCTACTTTTCAGCAAGTTGTCCAGCTTAGTCATCCTTTGGCTTTTCTGCCTTGTGCCTGTCTCAGGTTCAGTCTGTTGGTTTTATCTCTCCTTAGTTCACTGCTTAAGGTTAAGAACTCATGCACAGAACTCGGCCCTCAGCCTTTTTTCTTTGCATTCTCACTCCATCCTGTTTGAACACAGTAATAAGTTGGCTGTGGCGACTTCAATCTTAAATTCCTGGCTTAGAAAGCTCCTAATGGCAGACCTTTATATTTGCCCACCTATTGGATAGCTCCTCAGGCTTCACACGTCCTTAGGCATTTTTGATTTCTCTCTCTAACATGTTTCTCTCCCGGTATTCCCAGTGGCCCATGACCTACCCAGTGGTTTATTTTCTCTGCTCTCACACGCTGTCTCGCAAGGTTTGCTGATTCTGCATTTACAACACACCCAAACTCCTACCTTTTCTTCAATTCTGTGACTGCAGTCCAAGCCAGGGCCAAGTGCAGCCAGAGGCTCTCGTTAGAACTGTAGAATGGAACTTGTTCTTCTCTGTCACAGTGTGTGATGGCTCCCACTGTACTTGGAGTAAATGCCACAGTCCCTAATCTGGCCCTCAGTGACACAGATGTGCAGGTTGCCCTACCTTTCTTCTAATGTTACGTTCTTTTCCTCTCCCTTGTGCTGACCTTGTGCCAACTATAGTCACCATGTGCTGGAGTCTTTATTGCTCTGAGTTTGTACCCTTGCTGGGACTGTTGTGCTGTGGCATTGTTTGTGGAATGCTCCTGCCACATCCCTATAAATGTCACGTTACAGAAGTTCTCCCCAAGTGCCGCTTCCAACAGAAGCCCACAGGCACCAGATCTTTCTTCCCAGAGTGGCACAGTCTGATTACTGCTGGCCCTCTGTGTGGGCTCAAGCAAGAGTTCAACATGTATTTATTGTCGGAATCCATTTCCTGAAGATGTTTTTCAAGCCAGCAGAAATCTGAGCATTTTGATCACATAACATAGTTTCATCCAGCTGTGCGTGGTGGCACACGCCTTTAATCCCAGCACTCTGGAGGTTGAGGTAGCTGGAGCATTGTGAGTTCGAGGCTGGCTTGAGCTACAACGTGAGCGCAAGGCCGGCCTGAGCTACATAGTGCAACCCTGTCTCAAAAAACTAGGGCCAGGAGTTCGGCTCAGCGGCTTAAGCGCCTGCCTGGCAGACTTAAGGTTGTAAGTTCGATCCCTGGTGCCACAAAAACAAAACAAAACAAAAAAAACGTAGTTTGATCTGCATTAAATTAGAACTCTGAAAGAGTGTAGAAGTCCCTCAAGCTGGCCTGGAGAGGAAGGCTGCAGTGGAGGGTGGGGCTGTGGTTGGAACAGACCCCTGTGAGGGCCACAGAGCTGCAGTTCTGCTTTCCTACGTGAAGCCAAGTCTTGTGCTGTCTCGTGTTGAAGAAAGCCATAGGGTGCCAAGTCTGCAGGACCCATTTTTAGTGCAACTCACATGCTATCGAGTTAGTCCTTGTGTTGTGTTTCCTATATAATCTGTGTACCTACTTTTGTTTTACTAATTATGCTGTTAACACTAATTAAACTGCTAATATAACCCCCTGGGAACTCATTAGACCTGTCACAGTGACATCTTTACAGTTTATGTCGGGAGGTGACGGGCAGTATAGAGTATCTGCATGAGCAGCCATCAGCTGTGCCCTCCTGTTCAGTTGTCAAATGGAGATCGGTAAAAGAAGCAGCCACACCTACTAGTGTTCATGGTGCTCTCAGAGCAAGATCAGACTTCTGACTGAGGGAAGGAACTATTGGTTTACTCGAGGAAAACTGGCCAATTTTGGCTATTTCATGAGTAGGAAAGTAGACTTTAGGGAAGCATGGGCTGGGCATATTGCTCAGGCAGAGCTCCTTCAGCCCGTGGAAGGCCCGGTCTCCCAGCCCCAGCCCTGCAGAGAAGGGTGCAGGACAGAGGAGTACAGAACCCAAAGCAAAAGTGCTCAGCAGCCTAGAAGAGGACCAGGCACGTCACGGTGTCAGAAGTCTGCTTCTAAATGCCTGCAATAGGATTTGTGTGATGCTCTCTACCACCTGTCACTGTTTCCTTCTGTTCCTTTTTTTGATGGGGATGTGGTCACACTGGTTTGCCCTGCCTGGCCTCATCAATTTCTGGGCACAGATGATCCCCCAGGGATCTCCAAGTGTGCAGTCCCTCCCCACCTTTCCTTTTCTCTGATACTAAAGACAGCTTAATCTTTATAGATCACACCTTTTTCAATAATTAGTAAATGTGTTTTTCAATATTTTAAAAAATTGCTATGTGCCTTGCTTTGGACTGTACTAAAATATGATTTCAGTACAGACTTAGCCTCCTGAATTGCTTTGATCTTCAGCTGAGGCCTTGGGGAGCACGGAAGCCAAGGCTGTCCCGTACCAAAAATTTGAGGCCCATCCCAATGATCTGTATGTGGAAGGACTACCAGAAAACATTCCTTTCCGAAGTCCCTCGTGGTATGGAATCCCAAGGCTGGAAAAAATCATTCAAGTGGGCAATCGAATCAAATTTGTTATTAAAAGGTAAGATAATTATTTGTAGAAACAACTAGTGTCTTTTCTTAAGATTGATTTGGTGAAGACAGACCTATCATTCCCTTTCCACAGGACTTCTCTTTGGATTTTAAGTCTCAGCAGTCCATCTAGACTCATTGGTATTGCAGACTTTTACTTGGTGCAAGTGTCACATACACAGTACTGAGTCTGTTGGAACCCTGTCCTTGAGATGTTTCATCCAAAGCTCAGTGCAGTATAGTGCTGTCGAGTATTTTCAGGGGAAGCCACTGGGCATCCGGGATGGACAGCTACACTCACAGAACAGAGGACAGGGTGGCCCAGGCAGAGGATCACGTCAGTATAGCTGGAGGAGTCAGATGTGTCTGTGCGTTCACCTCTGGACTATTTGCTATGGGATGGTGGGGAGGGGTGCAAGATGCTGTGGGGTGTGGCCTGGTGTAAACGGGGACTCAGACTTGGGTGCCAGGTAGCAGCAAAAACAATGACTTGCAGTCAGAGCCCGGGAGCAGATCCTGGAACGGTCATTTAGGGTTACCTTTCAGGAAGGTGATTCTGAAGGCCAGCAGCACAGATGACCTGGGTGCGGGGACAGGGACAGAGTTCCCGTGTGCTCACAGGAGTACCAAAGACCAGGCTCAGGCTCACCCGCTGACGATGCTGTTTTTGTGTATATTGGTGGGGGCTGAGGGCTGCAAGAGAGAGGACGTATTGAAGGTGACTTAGTGTTGTAGTCAGGGGTTACATGGAGAACAACTGCATACAGGACACAGAGTTTATAATACTGTTCTATAATATCACCCAGAATTGAACACAAGAAAGTGCAGGAAAATCTATCCACAACACTAAGACCCAGGATATTTAGCCGAGGGCCTGGATCTCACAGCAATGTCTTGAAAAAGTCCCACTATAGACCCAAAACACATGACAATGCCTTCCACAGTTCCAGCTGGGAATCTAAGAGCCCACAATAAGGACTCACGCCAGTCTATTTACGGTTCTGTGCCGGGAAGGCCAAAGGTCAGCGGTGGAACTAGAAAGTCTGTGCCAGCAGGGTGAAGGAGCTGTGCAGTGGGTTGAGGGTTCTACGTGGGAGCCGAAAGTCATGCTCAAAAGAAGCAGGGCTGCCCTGAAGAGCACCACAGCCATCCTCAGCGGCAACGAGGTGCCATGCTCCTCCGACGATGGAGAACAGTCGAACACAGGTCAGGAAGCCCAGCGTGACAAGCTTCTCCAGCACACAGCTTCCCCTCCAGAGCCAGGAAGCGATACACAATGTGAGGAGCAGGGCTCCCGCAACGTGAACCACAGCCACTCTCACTGATGAGGTCCCGAGCTCCTCCGGCAATAATGGCTGAATCCATACTGGGGAAGCCAGCATGACCAGCACCTCCAGGAGAACCAGCGGCTCGAAACAGCAACTCTTGAAACAACGCCTAGCTCTTCTTCTCCACATCTCTATTTCTGTTGGCAACTTTATTCAGGTGGAGCATCTTTACTCAACAGCAGCTGAATTAATTCAGCTGGTGCTAAGTTGACCACCAGTTTTTAATCCATAACAATCCACCCCTGGTTAACTTGATAACTATACACATTTCTTTAACCCAGTCTTAGCAGCAGATTTGTAAAAAGTTAATATATCTTTGTCTACTCATAGTTACATTAATACAACAATTACATATACACAGTACTTTTTACACTTATTCCTGCACGGAGTAAAATATTTAAAGGGTGACCAACGTTTAACATTAAAACACAATACTTTGATTAATTAACCTGGTTACAAACATACAAAAATAACTTTAAAATCAAACTAAAAACAATTACAGTCACAGTCCTTGCTTCCCATTAACTTTTTTTTTGTGTGTGTGTGTGTGGCACCGAGGATTGAACTCACAACCTCACGCCTGCCAGGGCAGGCACTTAAGGCACTGAGCCAAACTCCCAGCCCTGGTTTTTTGAGGCAGGGTCGCACTATGTAGCTCAGGCCGGCCTTACGCTCATGTTGTAGCCCAAGCTGGCCTCGAACTCACAACGCTCCGCCTACCTCAGCCTCCCGAGTGCTGGGATTAAAGGTGTGTGCCACCAGGCCTGGCTCCCATTAACTTTTAACATAGCATGGCAAGACTAAAATGCAAAGATCTCCTGCAGTTCAAAGATACTCTTATCTTCAGGTGAAACACTTCAGTTCATTTTTCCATTGTCCTGTTCTTCTAAACAATTATGTTATCCTATTTCGTCTTTGTAACCCACAGTTCCACTGGAGCCTTCTTTCTGGCCAAAAGTTTTAAATTCCTCTACTGGCTCTTTACTGTAAATTTCCAACATATATCTGGTCAAAAGCTCTCAGAAGTAACCATGCTACCATCCCAACAATAGACTGCACTAAAATTTTTCTGCCACCCTGGTAATATCTCTAAACAAGACCAACTTTCAGCCAAAGCACAATATACCACCTGGGATCCAGCAGCTAACGCAGTCCTTCTCAATAGGAGCCTCGCAAGCTTCAACTTAACCGGCAGCATTTCCATCAGTACTCTGATTTTCCAGGCTCCGACCGGAGTCTCCAATATAGTTTACAGCATACAGGGGCTTTCTCTTTGGCCAGTCTCTAAAAAGCTTTCCAAATTAATTCCCAACGCTCTTAAACCACATGACCAGGAACATGATAGCAATGACCCCACTCTCTCGGTACCAGTTTTTGTTGTAGTCAGGGGTTACATGGAGAATAACTGCATACAGGACACAGAGTTTATAATACTGTTTTATAATATCACCCAGAATTGAACACAAGAAAGTGCAGGAAAATCTATCCACAACACTAAGACCCAGGATATTTAGCTGAGGGCCTGGATCCCACAGCAATGTCTTGAAAGAGTCCCACTAGAGACCCAAAACACATGACAGTGCCTCCCACAGTTCCAGCTGGGAATCTAAGAGCCCACAATAAGGACTCACGCCAGTCTATTTACGGTTCTGTGCCGGGAAGGCCAAAGGTCAGCGGTGGAACTAGAAAGTCTATGCCAGCAGAGTGAAGGAGCTGTGCAGTGGGTTGAGGGTTCTACGTGGGAGCGAGAAGTCATGCTCAAAAGAAGCAGGGCTGCCCTGAAGAGCACCACAGCCATCCTCAGCGGCAACGAGGTGCCATGCTCCTCCGACGATGGAGAACAGTCGAACACAGGTCAGGAAGCCCAGCGTGACAAGCTTCTCCAGCACACAGCTTCCCCTCCAGGGCCAGGAAGCGATACACAATGTGAGGAGCAGGGCTCCCGCAACGTGAACCACAGCCACTCTCACTGATGAGGTCCCGAGCTCCGATGATAATGGCTGAATCCATATTGGGGAAGCCAGCATGACCAGCACCTCTAGGAGAACCAGTGGCTCGAAACAGCAACTCTTGAAAGAACCCACAACGCCTAGCTCTTCTTCTCCACATCTCTATTTATGCTGGCAACTTTATTCAGGTGGAACATCTTTACTCAACAGCAGCTGAATTAATTCAGCTGGTGCTAAGTTGACCACCAGTTTTTAATCCATAACACTTAGCTAGCTATTTTTATTTCTAGGCATTGTATGGTAAGATTCAGAAATTGGGCCAACCATATTGTTAACCCCAGTAGATGGGAGGCTGCGACTGAAGGGTCATGTGTTTGAGATCAGCCTGGGTTGCACAGCAAGTTTGAGATTGGTCTGGACCACATAGTGGGGCTTAAAATACATACGTTTGAGTTGGTTTGGAGGAAAAGGTGACTATTATGCACATACAACCATAAACACCTTTGAAAACATCCATGTAATCCCACCAAAATATGTAAAAACTGCTGTTTTCTAGATAGCATCACCAAAATGGTTTTATTTTTGCTGCAAAGGAAGCAATCCTGAGCCATGTTTAGGAATAGTTAGCAATGTGTGACTGTGTGGGAAAGGGCTTTAAATTGTTCCTAAATGCTGTGTTGCTAATATCAGCTTTATTTTCCAGACCAGAACTTCTGACTCACAGTACAACTGAAGTTACTCAACCAAGGACAAACACGCCAGGTAGTACAGACGTGAGATCGTTTCCTTTCCTTTGATTTAATTTTCTTAAAAATTTAATCTTTTGGAGCTGAGGACATAGCTCAGTGGCGCGGCACCTGCCTGGCAAGTGCAGAGTTCTGAGTTTGATTTCCAGTACCTGCCCCCATTTAATCTTTTATGTCTGTGGAATTCCTCCTTCCTGCAGCTTCCTTCCAAATACTCTTGTGGAAGGAAGTTCAGCAGAGTCAACTATTATCACTGTAAGCAGACCGCAGACATCGTAGATGGCTGCAGCTCTGAATTGAGACTGAGCTGTCCACGAAACAGTGCTGCAAGCACAAGCCCTACCTGGCTTTAAGCTCTGTAGTAGCCATATTTGTACGTGTCAGCCTGTGGTCATGGTTTATACACAATGGAATATTTTACCATGCGTATTTCTTCAGTTTTATTCTTAGACCATATGTATTTTACACTAACAACATACTTCAGTTCGCAATAGCCACGTTTTACCTCCATTTACTGATAGCTTAAATAACTTTCCACATCAGACCAAACACTCCTAGCCTTTAGTCATGTGGGTTCTGTTCTTAAAGTGGCAAATACCCTGGGGCCCAGGGATATCACTTAGTGACATAAGTGCCTGCCTGGAAAGCTTGAGGTTGTGAGTTCAATCCCCAGTACCAAAAAAAAAAAAAAAGGCAAATACCCTAACTCATCTGTATGTTGATGTCACAGCCTAATATAAACAACTCTAGAATCTCCCAGTTGAATGAATGGGCTATTTGAACTCTTAGGTGTGCCATCTTTTTGTTTACCATTGAACTGTGTTAGAAAATGTGACCACATTGGGTGTGGTGACACATACCTGTAATCCCAGCTGTCTTGGGAAACCGAAGCAGGAGAACTGCCATGAGTTCAAGGCCAGCCTGAACTACATAGTGAGAACCTCAAAATAATGAGATCTCAAAAGAAAATGTGACCACCATTTGTAGCTCTGCCACTTTAGGAATGTGTGTTGGCAGACAGCCTGTAAATGGCCATACCCTGTTAGGTAGAAAAGAGCCTAAATTTCAAGTATGCACTAGGTGTTGCTAAATTTGTGTAGTTGCTCATTCTTCAGATACTAAGGTGAATTACAGTGCAGGTTGGGGTTGTGGTATGTCCAGAAATACCAAGCCTGCAGCCCTTAGTAAGGGTCCGCCAGCATGCCAAATCGCATCTGTGTGTATCGTGGCATGAGAAGTGGTTGAGGAATACTGTACTTCTAATGAGAAAACCTGCTTTGATTGAGGAAGTTGTTTTGTGTGAATTTCTAGGCACACGACAGGTAGACAGGAAGAAGGTAGAACAAATGGACAACGGGCCTGTGTAGAAAGCAAATGAAAGCAGGGCTGTTGTCAAGGAAGCTGGTGTGGAAGCCGTTGGCCTTGGAGAGCTGCTGTCCTGACGGACCTCTGGGGGAGTATGGGAACACCACTAACTGGTTTTGAGCACTCTGTTACATGAACAAGTTTTTCTTTATTTACAGTGTGAATTTAAATTTGAATTCTCCCTGCAGTTCTAAGAGTTAGCGAATCATTCTTTTCTTTACCACCCAGAGTATTGTTTTAAACATAATGAACTAAGAGCTGGGGATTTAGCTCAGTGGTTTAGCACCTGCCTGGCAGGTGTGAGGTTGTGAGTTTGATTCCTGCTACCCAAAAAAAAAGAACTAAGAGCATGACTGGAAAGAAGGGTATCTACCTTCTGGTCCCTGAATGCAATCAGCTTTGTGTCTGTGCCAATACACCACATCGTTAGATTTACTTTTTTGCTTTCTAGTCAAAGAAGACTGGAATGTCAGAATTACCAAGCTACGGAAGCAGGTGGAAGAGATTTTTAATTTGAAATTTGGTAAGTAAAATACAGTGATTATCTCTTAGTTTAAAAACAAGCAAATGGTGCATGCCTGTAATCCTAGCACTTGGGAGGCTGAGGCAGGAGGATTGCTGTGAGTTTGAGGCCAGCCTGGGCTACATAGCAAGTTCAAGGCTAGCCTGTACTACATAGTGGGACTCTATCTCAAAAAACAAAAAACAGTCGGGCGTAGTGGCGCACGCCTTTAATCCCAGCACTCGGGAGGCTGAGGTAGGCGGAGCGTTGTGAGTTCGAGGCCGGCTTGGGCTACAACACGAGCTCAAGACTGGCCTGAGCCACATAGTGCAACCCTGCCTCAAAAAACTAGGGCTGGGAGTTTGGCTCAGCGGCTTACGCGCCTGCCTGACAGGTGTGAGGTTGTGAGTTTGATCCTGGGTGCCACCAGAAAAAAAAAAAAACATGAACTGCAGAAGTTTGGGACCTGAAGCAGGAAGTGACTTTTAGTTTATTTCTCCTACTAAACTTCCTGTTTAGAAACCAAACCATTCCCTCTATTTCTTTTGCCTTTAGTTTTCTCCTGTCCTAGTGGGAGAGTAAGGGAGGAGTTGGGACACATCTCAGACTCAGTGTTTGTGCTTCTTCCCTGGCTAACACCAGCGTGGCCCATAGGTTGCACTGTTCATTTCAGCTGCGGTTTGTGACCATAGGTGCTTGGCATGGTGTCCTGAGCAGGGTTCTGAGGAAGCTGAGCAGCAGGGCTGCGCCCATCCTGACTGAGGAAGTGCAGGATGGGAGTACAGGCAGCTTCCCAGGCATCCTGTCAGCAACTTTGGTGCCTGGCGTCGACTTTTTGTATCCTCGATCAGGTGTCTTGAATCCTCAGCCTCTCATCTCTGACTTAATGAATTATGCTTAAATGCAGCTTTGAAGTAGCAGACTGTTCCCAGAGACAACCAAGAGGCTGAGTGGGTTGGCCCAAGTCCCTGCCCAGGTGTCACCCATTGGGGAACCAGCCCACTCTGCTCTTTCCCCATCCAGGCACCACTTTCAGGGACCTAGTTCTGCTAATTTATCACCCCGGGGGCAAACGAGGACGACAGACAGAGATTTAGTTTAGCATGCAGGCAGCCAGGAAGGCTCTTGCCTCCAGTGGGCAGAGAAACCCCAGGCATTCAGCTCATCCTGCTTTTATTCCCTAAAACACAGGTACACGCAATTAATAAATAAAGAATTAAAGATTCACCTGCCTTCCATTCTCTGTTATTAATCGCCAGGTAAACAGCCTGATGTCAGCTGTGCTGACTTCCCCACGCCCCGCAATGTGCAGTCGCCCCTGCGCGCTGCCAGAGGAGCACACTTGCTGCCTTTGTCCTTTGTGCTCACAGAGGAGGCCGGTTAGGCCTTACTTCTCCCTACCTTGTCTCCCACAGTGGGTGGCTGCTCTGTGACGTAACACTTTTAAATTAAAGTGTTCAAATGTTCCTCCTGGCAGCTCATTTTTTTCTGACTTTCAGATTTGCACAATGTCCTAATAGGCAAGTTGCCTTCAATATTATGTGACTATTGCTAAATCATAAGGAACTCATGTGCAGCATATTTGAGAGTGCATACACAAACAACCGAAATGTATCTTTCTCAAGTTATGTTGTTTTCTTTGCAGCCCAGGCTCTTGGCCTCACCGAAGCGGTGAAAGTCCCATACCCTGTGTTTGAGTCAAATCCTGAGTTCCTCTATGTGGAAGGCTTGCCAGAAGGGATTCCCTTTCGAAGCCCCACCTGGTTTGGAATTCCGCGTCTAGAAAGGATTGTCCGTGGGAGCAATAAAATCAAGTTTGTTGTTAAAAAGTAAGTTTTATGGCTGAGAGCGTTGCCTGGTGGTAGAACACTTGTCTAAACCCAGGGTTCAACCTCCAGTACTGCTAAAAAAGGGGGAAAAGGTTCTAATGGCTACTCTATTCATTTCTAGAATTAATAAAGTTATATTTTCACTTAAATTTTTTGTCTAAATAAGAGGGATGATTTTGTGCTTGATAGGCAAGTCTAGCTCAGAGCTAGCGTCCTGACTTTGACTTTGTTCTGCACTTCACTCCCGGATCAGTACAAGGAGAGAAAAAACTGCCTCGTTGTGCTGTTTAGGTACCCGAACACAGTGCAGAATGCTGACTTTGTCCCCACTCAATACTGGGAATGGAGCCCAGGGCCTTCACACTGAACTATGTTCCCGGTGCAGACACCCTCTCTCCCTTTACATTTTGAGACAGAGTCTGCCTAGGTTAGCCAGGCTGGGCTTGAATTTCCAGCCCTCTGGTCTCAGCCTCCCAGGGTGCACAGATACATGTTACCATGCCCAGCATAAAATGCCTATTTTTGTCTGTTCTGTTGTTCCTGGTCTGTCTTATGAATAACTGAATATCAGTGACTTTTTATTTACCTCTCTGCAGAGTTAAACTAAGCTAGTGTTTTATTTTCTGTTTCCAAAGCACTGGTCATGATCATTTGTACTAGCTGCGTAGGTGACTGTTGTACTGACCATTGTAATGTTTGTGGTTTTCCTTTCTAGACCTGAGCTTGTTGTTTCCTACTTGCCTCCTGGCATGGCTAGTAAAATTAACACTAAAGGTAAGAGATTATGTAAGGTTTCTTTATTATGCTTCAATGCATTAAAACACTCTTATCAACATTACTTATCATACTGAATCATTGGCCATTATCTTTGTGGGGCTTTTGGTTTGTTTCTTTGCTTTTTAGACTGTCTTATTTAATGGAGCTTTTTTTCGTTCTCTTCTCTTTTCTTTCTTAACATTTCATTGAAAATTTCATGTTTGCAATCCTCCTTCATTCATGTTTCCACAGCTTTGTTGAGACTCATGTGGAGGATTACACTACCAGTTTAATTCTTCAGGTTTCTTTGAAAAGAGCCAAACTGTATGAATTTTAATACTCTGCTTTTATAAAGCATTCCCTTATGTAGTTTGGTTTTTTTTTTTTAAACAGTATACAAAAGTAATTAGGGGCTTCTTTTCTAGCATTGCAGTCCCCAAAAAGACCCCGAAGCCCTGGGAGTAACTCAAAGGTTCCTGAAATTGAGGTGACTGTGGAAGGTAAGCCCAGTCCTTGGTGTGTCCTTGATGGCTCCTTGGTTCACTGTACTGGTTATGGTCATGAGTTGTAGTGGTAGGCAAATGAGCTTTTAGAAAACTAATTTTATACGTAAGTAGCAACCTGTGATAAAGCTAACTTCTTTTTTTTTTTTTTTGGTACTGGGGATCGAACTCACAACCTCACACCTGCCAGGCAGGCATTTAGGCCACTGAGCTAAATCCCCAGCCCCTAAAGCTAACTTCTTAAATGTCTATAATTAAAACTTTGAAAATGGCTAAGATGATGATCATGGATCATCTCACAGTCTTCTTTCAAGATAATCCCTAAAATGTTTTTCTTTTCTGTGTTGAGGCTGATTTTCAAGGAGGCTTCCCTGGGCATTCTAGAGTTAATTGTCACTCCAAGATAATCCCTAAAATGTTTTTCTTTTCTGTGTTGAGGCTGATTCTCAAGGAGGCTTCCCTGGGCATTCTAGAGTTAGTTGTCACTCCCAGCATGCGAACACCTCCTCCTCACCTCCCTAGCACATCACACTTACCTGATAACACCGAATGTCCACTTGTGCCTGGTTCCTGTCTCCACTACAACAAATGAATAACAGAACTATCATGAATCCCATCATAGTGGTGACTGAAACCTTTTCCTTCTCCAGCACTTTTTCCCTATTCTTTCTTTAACCATAACTCTCCTGAGCTGTGAGTCAACCTTCCTGGAACCATTGCTTGCATCCAAATCCTATAGACTACCTTGCCACTTGATTTTCTTTTTTAATAATAAAATAAGGGTACAGAAGGTGACGTGGGATTGTTTGTTTCCTCTTTCTTACTTTTTTCAGGAAAGAATGTTTAGGGATCATTTAAATAATAGCTTGGGTTAAATAATAGCTTGGGATTTAGTTCAGTGGCATGGCGCCTGCCTGGCAAGCATGAGGTCCTGAATTGGATTCACGGTTCTAAGTAAATAAAGTGTCTCCTGCGATGTCCTCTAGTATATAGGACATGTTTATTGGGTCTGCAGAGCATTGTATTTTCAGGTTCCCAGTGTTAACAAACCTCATACGATGCCATAACTAGTGATAGCGAACCTTGCAGAGAGTGAGCACCCAAACTGCAACCCAAAACTCGTTTATTTATTGCAAAGTGCCAACACCACAATTAAACCTGAGTACTGAGGTTTTAGTTTAGAAAAAACAACTCCTGCATTAGTATCTTTCGTCCTGAAAGAAAAAGAGAATACTGCGCCTGCTCTATAATCTCAGACAAGATTTTTGCTTTAGTCTCTTGGTTAAAAAAAGAAAAAAATTAATAAAATGAAATAAAGTATAGGTTCTGAGGCCTAAGTGATTAGATTCAAATCTGAGTCCACCACCTAGGGAAATTATTTAAACTCTCTGTTCTTCAGTTTGTGGTTCTGTAAAACAGGACAGAGAACAGCGTTTAACTCCTGTGGCTTCAGAAAATGAAGATGCTCATGTACCTTGTAATTCGCCATTTAGAAATACTCCGTTCAGGGCATTGTGTTGAGGGTGTGCAAGGTGCAAATCTGTGTTTATGTGGTTGGGAAAAGAATCTAAGGACACCATGTAGCCCAGTGCTTTTGTTTCACAGATGAGAAAACCAAGACTTGAGAACTGAGTCAACCGACAACGGTTTCTGGAGTCATTAGTGGAGAGGGCTGAGCCATGGGGGTTCTGCCTCACATATGTGTCCTGGAGTCACGGTCCTCCTCCTGTCTGTCCTTGTGCAGTGATTCTCCCTTGCAACCCAGCTTCCCACAGCGTTAGCTAGCCATGTTTCAAAAATAGTACATGGAACATTCCAGAAACAAACAGTCAATATGTTTAAAAATGCAATAATAATACTGCTGTAAGGGCTGGGAGTTTGGCTCAGTGGCTTAAGCGCTTGTCTGGCAGGCGTGAGGCTGGGAGTTTGATCCCCAGTGCCGCAAAAAAAGAAAAATAATAATAATAATAATAATAATGCTGTGAACATGGGTGTAAAAAGATCCAGCTTCTACTTTCAGTTTTTTTTTTGGCATACAGCCAGAAGTAGACTTACTGGATCATTTAATAATTCTTTTCTTAATTTTTCAAGGAATTGTCATACTGTTTTCCACAGCAACTGCACCACTTTACATTCCCACTTCCCAATGCATTTTTATACATCTCTACCAGCACAAGTTTTACTCTGCATGTGTGCTGTTGTTACTGTCATTGTTTTCAGTAATAGTCACTGCTGACTGGTGTCTGTTCATTTTGATTGGTGAATTATGCTCCATTATGTGACTACACGTTTTGCTAGTCTACATATCACTTTTTGGTCACTCCAGCTTGGTTTTTTTTTTTTTTTTTTTGTGCAGCACCAAGGATCAAACTCACAACCTTGCGCCTGCCAGACAGGCACTTAAGCCACTGAGCCAAACTCCCAGCCCCAGTTTTTGAGACAGGGTCGCACTATGTAGCACAGGCCGGCCTTGCACTCATGTTCCAGCCCAAGCCAGCTTTGAACTCACAATGCTCCACCTACCTCAGCCTCCCGAGTGCTGGGATTAAAGGCGTGTTCTACCACACCTGGTTCTCAGCCATTTGTTTGAGGCAGGGTCTTGCGGTATTTCC
>RJWM01040594.1:0-15322 GCA_004363535.1 Dasyprocta punctata
GTTTTTTTGTTTCTCTTAAGTATGACCATTCTTTTATCCTTTATAGGCTTCACTCTGAACTATTTAGCTTGATTATATTAGACCTGATATTATGGGTAGTTATTTCAATGATAACAAGAGTTACTCTAAGGGGAAAGGAAGAAAGGAAGGGAAAAAGAAAAAGACATAAATTTATAAATATGCATAAATAAGACAGCTATAAAAAACTGTATTGCTGGGTACATTAGCTACTGAAAAAAAAATTAATATTCCTGAATTGATAAACCTTGCGTGTCTATGTCTGTCAACATGATCAACCCCTATGAAGGTAACAATATGTAATATTGTAACTACTGTCAAACTTCAACCACCTCAGAGTGTAAACCTACAGTGTAATTGTATCAGATCTGTCATTGTTGTTGTTTGTCTTTCATGCTTTTTGTTTCTATCTTCTGTGTCTATTTTCTTTTAAATAAAATTTAAAAAAAAAGAGAGAATGTTTCAAACATTCTGCTAACATACTACCATGACAAAACCAACTGATTCACAGACACACAAATTATTCAAGTGAGTTTTGCCTATTGAGAGAATTATAGTCACCTTCAGTTGTAAGAAATAATAAAGCACCTTACCCAACTGGATACCTTACCCAATTTCTTCTAATGATAACATTTTGAAATGTTACAGTGTAATGTTACACCCATAACTTTGTGTGTATAATTTTATCAACTATCTGTGATACCATCACTAACATGGAGATATTAAAAAGTTTCAACACCATATGTGTCTATTTTGTCTTCTTACAACAGGCACATTCTTTCCTTTCCCACAGGCCCTAACTCCTGTTTATAGTATTGTTTTCCTTTATTATTATGTTAATGTCAGTGAGATCTATTGTAAAGACTCCTCTCTCATTTTAACAATAGTAATATGTGCTGTAATCTTGCATTTTTTCATAAGCCAGGGAGGCAGAAGATTACAATGTTTTTGAGCATTTTAAAGAATAGTTTGTGGTGATTTTTCTCTAGTTTTTTCTGTTGTCAATGTCCTGGATTTCTGTTCTTTTTTTTTTTTTTTTTTCCCCTCTTTCTCTGTTTGCTTTAGTTGTCCAAAGTGAAAGCTTAATTTTTGAGATTATATATTTTTCTTATAAAATATATATTAATTCTACAAATTTCCCTCAAAATACTGATATGCATACATTCTCTGTGTTTTGTTGCTATGCTTTCAGTGTTATTTAATTCAAAATATTTTTAAATTTGTCTGAAAACACCTTTGACTTGTAAATTATTTAGAAGCATGTTATTTCATTTCCAAATATTTGAGGACTTTCCAGCTGCTTCTGTTGTTTATTTCTAGTTTAATTTCACTGCCATCTGAGACTACGCTTTGTGAAGTTTCCATTCCTTGTAATTTGTTCACATTTGTTAATAGTCAGACTGTGACATATCTCAGTTCCATCTGAGTATGAAAAGAACACGCGTTCTGCAATTGTTGAAGAAAGAATCCCATAAATGTCGATGAGACGGTGCTGACTGACTGTGCTTTGTAGCCGCCTGTGTCCCTGCTGATTCTCTGACTGCTTTCTCTATCAATACCGAGAAGGGTTTGGAGGGTCCAGTGAAGTTAGTGCGTTCTTCTCTTTCTCTTTGCAGGTATGTCATTTTTACTTTATGTGTTTTGATGCTGCGTTGTTAGAATCATGCCATTAAAAATTGTTATGTCCTCTTGGAGAGCTGACTGTCTTGTAATTATATGATGTACCTCCTTCCTCCTGCGTTTCCTCCACGTTATGAATTCTGTTTGTCTGAGATCCATATAGGAACCCAGTTCTCTTTTGATTATTGTGTACATGCATATCATTCTCCATCCTCTTTCTCTTTACCCATCTGATTCCTTATTTTTTATTTTAAAAAGATTCATTTATCTGATTTATAAGTTAACTGTTACATAAAAACACTACTTAAAATGTCATGTCATTGTGAAAATTTTCATTTTTTAAACTGTTTTTAATTTTTGTTTTTATTAGTATACATTCAATTCCTTTTATTTTGTTTTTCTCTCAAGCAGAATGTATTAGGTCTTATAGTTTTATGCCTCCTGACAATGAGTTTTAATTAATGTTTTTAGATCATTCACATCTAAAGCAATTGTTAATATAGTTGGATTAATGTCTACCAGTTTAAGTAATTTTCCTCCTGTTGCCTTAGACCTCTTCAGCAGTCTTCTTTTATTTTAATTGAGCCATGTACTTTATTCTATTTTAACGCACCCTTAATGTATTTTTAAAAATTATTTTTAGAAAACCTTAGCTTTCAACCTAGAGTTTCCTCTGCAGACAGCCTCACCTCTAGCTCTTATGCCATGCCAGCCACAGGTCAACAGTGGATGCTACAGCTGGGCTTGTTCTGCTTCCATCTCTCTCACCAGGACAGAGGCTGGAGGAGAATGCTTGGGAGGTCCATGCTGGTCTCATGCAGGGGAAAGGCAGCAGGAAGTGGGACAAACTGGATGGAAATTCTTAGAGCTTCTGCTGAGACCCAGTGGTGTACATGATCAAATCAACAAGGAGAAGAAACAGTCTCTCGTGGGATAGCATCCCAACTGAGCAGGAAACCAGTGAGGTCCCACTACAGGACTGGCAGACAGGAACACACAAAATTTCTATGTGCAGCTGGCGGAGTCTGTGACTGAGAACTGGCTTCTAAAGACGTAGAGTCGAGGACCTCGGTTCATGCCGTCGGCTCCAGTCACCAGGTTAGTCTCTCGGTTCTGCGCTGTCCCTGTCGTGAAGCATCAGCCCCGCAGACTGCCACTGCAGCAGGAAAAGGAAATGACCTTCCTCACACTTCTTACCAAGGTCTGAGGTGTGTCAAGGCACATCTTGCATCTCTGTTTCTAGAACTAAGAATAAACAACGAGGATTTGAATTTGTCAGATTTTCTTCAGGATGGAGTCTTCCACAGTTGCTCCGAGTGTTCCTCGTGCATCAGGAGCAACCCCTGACTGAAGGCACAGGAAGTTCAAGGAGCAGCTTCCTCACTGCCTGCCTCAGCCACCTCTCACTCAGCTCCACCTGGCAGCGAGCAGGCGGGGGGCATAGGCGGGGAGAAATGTGTAATTAGTAGAAAGGCGTCAGAAATGTGATGAAACAAAAGGACAGGGAGAAGAAAAACGAAGACAAAGTCACTCTGCAACCCTTCTGCAGGCAGCAATGGGCGGAGCCCAGGCTCCCTCTGGGACCAGCACAGGCCAGGAGAGGGAAACACAGGCATCCATCTACGCATTCCTGGAAGGGCTGCAGAGAGGAGGGCAGTGGGCCCAGACAAGGTCACTTCCCAGAGATGCTGATCACAGTTCACTAAGTTGCTTTAGTGAGGCGGTGGTAGAAACCCCACGGTTACAGGGTTATGTGGAGGGACAGAAACCGCAAGTGGCAACTCTGCCCGAAGTGTGTAAAGAAGACATAATGACAGGACACGTAAAAAGAGGACAGGGTGACACCTAGATTGTCCTGAGACCACCATCCTGTAGGCCACCCACTGCTGGAGCAGTAGTAAATGACTCTCCCTATGTTTAGACAACACCTAGATTGTCCTGAGACCACCATCCTGTAGGCCACCCACTGCTGGAGCAGTAGTAAATGACTCTCCCTATGTTTAGACAACACCTAGATTACCCTGAGACCACCATCCTGTAGGCCACCCACTGCTGGAGCAGTAGTAAATGACTCTCCCTATGTTTAGACAACACCTAGATTATCCTGAGACCACCATCCTGTAGGCCACCCACTGCTGGAGCAGTAGTAAATGACTCTCCCTATGTTTAGACAACACCTAGATTACCCTGAGACCACCATCCTGTAGGCCACCCACTGCTGGAGCAGTAGTAAATGACTCTCCCTATGTTTAGACCTCCTTTGTCAACCCCAGGGTCATAGGCAGATTACAAACTTCTGCAAAAGTAGTGTTTCAGTCTACCAGGTCAATTTAAAAAAAATACTACAAGGCTGTGGTGTACCTTGGTGGTAGAGGGCCTCCATGGCCTGAGAAAGGCCCTCAGTGTGATCGACAGCACTACAAAAACGACAACGAAGAAACAAACAAACCATGAACTGAGTGGCTTACACACAACAGAAATTTATTTCTAACATGTCTAGGGCCTGGAAAGTCTAAGATCCCAGTGCTGCCTGATTCAGTCTGGTGAAAATGAATTTCCTTTGGAAGGCATCTGCTTCCTGTTTCCTCATGTGACAGGAAAGACAGGACTCTATGGGGCCTCTTATACAACACCAATCCCATTCAAGAGAGCTCCATTCTCAGCCCCCAGAGACTCCACCTGCAAAAACCACCAACTCAGGAACTGGATCTACAACAGGAATATGCAGGAGACGTGAACATCAGGTCGTAGTACAGCTTCACCTCTGGTCCTGGACTTGAGACTCCTCACCCCTTCTGCTACCCAGTGTATGGGTTTTTGTTCTGTTTTGTTTGCCTTTTTACCATGTTACACTACACACACATGTGGGTGTATAACCCCATGCTGCTGGTAGTGTCCTCTCACCAGGTCAAATGTAACGCAGAAAACTTACTTGCTTTTATGTCTCTTCCATTTTCACCTTTATACAATTGTTGTAAATACAGTGGTGCCAGAGATTGTGAGCTTAATTTGTTTTACACTTCTAAAATACATGGCTGTGTACGTGTTTGTGTGGAGAAAATGGCCATAGTCATGTTTGTCATCAGAGACAGAGTTTGTGAATGGAAGCAAAATTTTAACAAATGCTTTTGTTTGTAAACCAAATTGTTTGCAAACAGAAGCATTCATGAACCAAGGTGTTACTGTATTTCTGCTACATACATTTAGAACCACATCAGAGTTGTAAATTTTGCTTCAACCTTCAAAGATAACTCAGAAACACTGAGGAGCAAGTTTATTTCTAATATTTCCAAAACATATTTAGCAGGGTTTTTTTTATTAACACATTCTTCCTTCCTAGTGTTCCAAGATTCCTTTTTCATTTGTGTTCTGCTTAGAGAATATCTACTTGCCACATATTTTGGTACAGTCATTCTCAGCTAAGTCTTCTGTCTCTGCCATCTTGGTAATGATATTCTTAATTGCCTTTTACACTCAGTCTGAGACCTTTCTAGTCCTTCGCGTGATAGATAACATTTTCACTGGAACCTGAACATTTGCAGTCCTGTGTCATGATACTGTGCATCTGGTGATATTTCTGAACCCCTACAAGGCATCCTCTGACATCCTGGGTGGTGGCCTCATTTGCTGGTGATGGCAAACCTCTGAGATGTACTCTGACATAATCCCATGGGAGTGTTGGGGAGTTTTCTTTCTACCCAGAGGAGCAGAAATTCAGGCTCCACTGTTACTGTAGGTGGGGACTTGCCTCTGCCCAGAAATTGGCAGCTCTGGCTTCTACCTTGCTGCCCTTTACAGCAGTTCCAGGACAAGATGCACCTTATTACAGCCTGAATCAGCGGTTTGCAGGTTTCCACTTGTGTTTTGTTTCGGTGGGTCTGGGGACTGCAGGGCTGTGTGTGCATATGTGTACGGTGTCTGGTTGTGGCAGAGAGGTTATTTTACAAGTTTCTCTTTTGCTAGGTCACTTCTTTCCTGTTCCTGTAACTGTAAAGAGCAAGATTTTATTCAAGGATTTTTTTTTACTTTTAGTTCATTGGCATTCCTGGGCAGGTGATTTCTCCAGCATTCAGTCTGGGATGTGCTCGGCAAGCAGAAAACTCAGAGGACTGTGTGTCCTCCCGCAGGCCCCAAGTGCTCTGGCCAGTCTGCCTCTTTCCCCACTGTTCAGAGCATACTTGTGCTTGTTTTATGTATAATGACCAGGGATTTTCATTGTACTCAATGAGAAGAACAAGGAAAATAATATCAGCTCCATTTTCCAGAACTCAAAGTCCTGGGTAGGGGGTATTTGTGGAGATCTGTATTGAGTTTAGTTTTGCTTTTTTCTTTCTTTCTTTCTTTCTTTTCTTCCTTTTCTTCCTTTTCTTTCTTTGTTTTGTTTTGTTGTTGTTGTTGTTACAGTAAGCATGTATTACCTTTATAATTAGATAAAACATATGCCTACAGTTGTCTTCCCATCCCTTTCCTGTAAGTACATTTTTTGTATCTAAGGTATTTGCTATTTTCCTCCTGGGTCCAGTCCAGTGCACAGTCTTCCCTGGAAAATGAGAGTAGAGTCATGTGCTCTGTGGTTTTACGCTGTTTTGAATTAAAAGAATCCCAAGATGTTCTTTTCCATCTTCAATTACCATTATAATTGAACATTTTAATTAAAAGTCAGCCTTGCTTAGCAAGTACCTCCCATGGCTGGGAGTGAATCACTCCCACAGCTGTGCCAGGGCTCCCTGCCTTTCCAAATCTCTGTTAACACCTGTCATTATCTTTGCTTCACCTGCATGACCTTGGTAACATGGATGATTTCTTGGCATTCACTTACTTCAGACCACTCTGAACTTTAAACACTAGGTGAAATTCAGGATAGCAGATGGTCTTAACCCACACAACAGTAGAGCAGCAGTTGAAGATCATGGTGTGTGTGTGTGTGTGTGTGTGTGTGTGTGTGTGTAAGAGAGAGAGAGAAAGCAATGTAAAGTTCTGAACAACCAGTGTTTTCCAATTGGTATTGTTTGCCCTAGGATCTATTCAAGTATCCCCAGTCCCTCACATTGGGAACACAACTTTGTGTAAATAGAACTCACTGGCTACTTGAACACAAATGAGTAGAACTTTTGGTCAAATGAGACAGGACAAAAATTACTGAGCCTCAAACTGGGGATATGGCTCAATTGTCAACCGCTCCTTACTCTCTGAAAATCCTGAATCTGATCTCCACCACTTCACACACCCAAAAATCATTGAACTTCTTCTAAGAATTAAGTGTTATTGCTAGGTCGGTTACAATACAGACTATGTGTAAGATCTGGTCCTAATACTCAAAGAGTTTTATGTGGGAGTAGGATGGTTCTCCAATCCTCTGTCCTTGGAGTATTGTTTTTAGCTTGCCTGAAACCCAAAAACTAGATGGACACTGTAACCTAGGAACTTCTGTCAATTAATGTATAAGTTCCATAGGGTCAAATTCCATATTTTATCCATGTAATTAAAACAATGATACTGTTGATTTTATCTTGACTATGGGAAGCACAACGTGTCTTAAACATTATGGGCTGTCCTTTTAATATGGTAGGCGCAATATAAAATGCTTCATATACATTATTCTGTCTCATATTTACGGCTACCTTAAAAAATCAGGAGGTTATTTTGATTTTTGTTTTGTTTTTGTTTTTGTTTTTCTTTCACTTCCCATTTTATATAGAAGGAAATTGTGGCCCAAGGAGTTTGACTAATTCACTCTTTGTCACAGGCTGTTCAGGTCTGGTAGGCTCTAGGACCAAACATTCTTTGCACACATATGGAAAGTTTCCTTCACTTTCTATCTTCACATCTAACAGACCACATACTGAGAAAGACTGAAAGTAGAGACTTGCTTTCCAGAATTGTGGAAACAGACCTATAAATGAGGAAGAGGACAAGAATTTGCATTAAAAAAAAACTTTAAGTGAAAAATGAGATAAAATGATGAAGGACTATAGCTTAAAGACCTGACAAAGATTAAACAGGCCCTTTCACAAAGGAAGTAAGAGAAATAAGTGGAGAGCTCCAGCCTGAGTGGAAGAGAGTTCACATGCCGGGATCAACCCAGACCATCTACAAAACACTGAAGACCAGTTCTATGGGAAGCTGTGGTGGGCTTAGGTCCAGACAGTCATTGTCTCAGACCTGGTTTCCTGCTCTGGAGGAAACCTCATGTCTGAAGGGTAATTTGTTTTTTTGTCTTAGTTATTTTTCTTATAGAAGAAAATGCCCCACCTAACCAGTGTACTTCAGTTTGTTAGTTGCCCAGGTAATAGTTCATGTTACAGTTCCCATTGCTCCTGTCTCTTAGAAACAACTGGCCACTGTGATGTGTAGCTGGTCACTGTGATGCACATTGTATAAAACAATCCCAAATTGACAAGCCATTTTGTCTCTGTACTTCCTGCTTGCTTGTACCATATAAGCCCTAGGCCACCAGAGATCAGAGCTTGATGTTTTGAACATGATCCCAATCAGTGTCCATCAATGTAAATAAATCTAGTTCCAAATCCTGGGTGTCATTTTGGTGTTACTGCTTGCTGTAGCATCTGGTGCATTGGCCAGGGAGAGCAACTGTGTTGATCTCTTTGGTCACCAGTTGTGGCCCTCATAGATGGAGCAAGGACCTCCCCAGGTTCCAACGGGAAGGTGCACTCTTGAGATTTCTCAGGTCCCCTCAGAGGTCTGGAGGAGGATCCCTGGCTCCCCAGTTGAGTGGCTCCCATTGGACGCTAAAGAGAGGAGGATGCAATCTGTCTGTCTGTTGGTCTGCCTGCCTGCTTGATTCTAGTAAGACCCTCTGGAGCACCCCCGCTATTCTGTCTGTCAGTCCTGCTCCGTTTGAGCAGAAAAAGAGCTTGATCAACTCTTGTTAAGACCACCCTCAAGAGAAGGGGAGTTGGAATGTTTAAACTCCGAGTGCCTGCTGAATGACTGTGTGAGAGAGTGGAATGGACAGCATAAGCGTCTGTGCACCAAGACTGGGAAGCACTGGTCACAGTGGCCGATCGGGCCCTCGCCTGCAATTTCATGGTGACTGACGTATGACATAATGGAGGTCCCGCACTCTCCTTACCCAGATTGTGCCATGAGGAGCATGGACAGATGGGCATCTGTGTGATCTCTTTCCCAGGGTCTCCCACCCTTTGTCTATTATGTTATCATTCAAGCATGCACAACAAACAGGTGGGGAACCAGAAATGGGAATTAATTAGTTGAAACCCACAGTACCTGACTGCAGAAAAAAAGGGATTTTATGAAGTTAAAAATAAAACCAAACCGCTTTCTGCATCAAGAGAGAGAGAAAGAGAGAGAGAGAGAGAGAGAGAGAGAGAGAGAGAGAGACCCGTTCTTCCCAAGAATTCTGCCTTGGCACCTTCATAAGCTGCTGCAGTTTCTGCCAACACCTATGGCTTCACTCCCTGCTCTCAACTCATCTTCTTTCAGCCAGTTTATCTAGTGCCAGCTAGCCATTGCTTGCATTCAGCCACACAGCATGCCCCATCCCAAAACAAGCCTATCCTGGTCAGATGGCATCATCCAATGCCCACCTGAGATGACTGTCAGAAATTCCTTCTGAGTTCCACATTTTGACTGAGGAAAAATTGGACTGTAACCTCTGAGAAATGAGTTGTGCCTTGTCAGGTCTGAATAGATAGAACAGACCAAACTCTATTAAATTGGGCACCTGAGAGCCCACAGTCATTGGAAAAGTTGGGGGCAAACCTGTGAGCTTCCTGATAGACAATGGAACAGAACTCTGCCTTCAAAACCTCCCTCTGTCAAGAAACTATCATTGCTGGCGCATCTGGGACTCTTGCTTTTTGCCCCACTGCTGGGCACAAACTTGAAGCCTGGGAGGAAATCTCCTTCACATCAACCCAGTCAGCCTCCCCCTCGATGAACCCTGCAATTTCAACTCTGACTATTTCCTAAAAGGAAGATGACACCTGCATCAGCCTGAGACAGATAACTGCAATCCTGAAGTTCTGAAAACTTTCCTTCCAGAGGTTTAGACTAAAGACTCACATCTTGGTCTGGCTATCAACCATGCCACCTCACCATGACCTCCTCCTCATTGTTGTCACATTTCACAGGGAACACAAACAGGCATCCAACCACACATCAGCCTGATAGATTGTTAACTACCCTGGGCAAGTTCTCTGTGCCATAAACAACACAGTCACCACCTTATGTTGTGCAGTTCCCACACCATGCACCCTTTTTGGACTGTTACTTAAGTGCCACGGGAGTTTGGGAACTGGTCCATTATTTTCAATAAGGCTCTAACAACAGATTTGGCTCCTCTGAAACAGTCTGTTACACTATTCCTTCCAATTCCACAATTCTGTCACTGTCCCCTGGGCCCAGAGATTGGGCCATCCACCACCTGCCTATGATTGTAAAACTCCATCCCAGGACAATCCTCACCTACATCAAACAGTATCCCACGCCATGAAAGACTCAACTAGAAATTCAACCACACACTCAGTTTTCAAAACTGCAAAGTATTTATAGACTGTAAAACTACTGAAATACACTTCTCCTGCCTGTAAAGCCAGTTCAAGATCCCCGAGTTGCCAATGCCACAGTGATTGCCCTCCATATACATCGTCTCAGTCTTCTGCCACCGACAAACTGCTGGTACACTTGGCTGGACCTAAAAAAGATACCTTTTCTGCCTTCAGTTGGCTCCTGTCAGCCAGTCCCTCTTTACCTGTAAATGAAAAGACCCCAGTTCTGGATTCAAAAGTCAACTGACTTGGACTCAATCCCACATAGGTTCAAAAACTTGTTTTCTCTCTTTGTAGAAGCCCTCACAGCTGAACAAAACACTTCTGACTAATGACACCCAAGCTGCCTGCTGTAAAGACCCAAAAGCTGTACTGCAAAATCTGACAGGATCTGGTTACAAAAATATCTGCAAATTTCTAAAAGCTGCTGTCGTCTATAAAATCTGGATTCTTGATTTATGATTACTCAGACCGCCAGTCCCTGGGAGTGCCCAGTAGACTACCTGTGTAAATACTTGGTCTGGTCATTAAGGGCTACCCCCCACAACACACTTTGCCTTCACACTCTAACAGCCACAGTCCTTCTGATCAAGAAAGCTGACCAGGTGACACGTGGTATATCAGGATGAACTGCTCTAAAACATGAGCCCTTTAACGGAGGCTGAGCAAACCTTGCTTATGCCTGTTCCAGGGAAGGACAATGGGTTATAGCAAAACTACTTTTAAGGCCCTGGCTGTCTCAGAAAATGCAAATAATGCCTTTCAAGGGTAACAGGCTAAAGGTCCAGGACTGTGTTGATCCCTTGTTCCTATGGTGAACTCCTTACTGTGTCATGAACTCTAGCAAACCAGTACTTACAATAGCCCTGGACAGAAACTTATGGCTTCTAGGGCCTAAGCGTGGAATAGGCATCATGTTACTTCTGCGTTCTCTAGTGGTTAGAGAAATCGCAGACAAGCTCTGAGGTAAAAGGAGAAGCAATAGGCCCCCACATCTCAATAAGAGAATTTCAAATTATGTGTGATCATTTTTAATCACGTGCATATATGCACATGCTTGTGTGCATGTGTGTGTTTAAACCAAAACATTTGAGGTTGAGGAATCTTTGAAATAAAAGAGTTTATTGAGCCATTTCAGATATCAGCAAGGTTGAACAACAGAACAAAGACCTAAGAGCATTTTAAAATGAAAACTTGGGAAAGGAAAACATAAATACTTGCATTGTACCTATTTGGCTATAGATAAAAAACAATTACACCAAGCAACAAAAGCCTTCAAAAAGGATGAGTCTATCAGGAGGAATACTTGTTGCTTCTGGATGGGTCTGGAAATTTCATACATGAGCAGGAATCTGTGGGCCCTGGAGCAGGGTGTCTGAGGCTTGAGTCAAATTTTCAACTTATATTCAGAAATGTGTAACAATATTTTTGTTGGTTTTGATCTATCATAGTTAACTGATTAGCTTCCCTTATTTCTGTCTCCTCTTTTCATTTTCTGACCCTTGTAACAGTAGGTACAACATCTCAGAATTCATATTTGTGTATAACTGTAAATGTATGAATATGTATCTGCATCAGTTAGTATAGTAAGTGTTGTGGTTTGTTTTTGGATGTCCCCCAAAGCCTCATGCAGTGATGGGGGGCAGGCCTTCAAAGGTGGCTCAGTCTAGCGTTTGCAGCTGGTTCATTGTCTACTACTGGAACTGGAAGTGTGAGTGCTGCACCTGCCCAGGGCTGGTAACTGGAATTCAGAATAAGGGAGAATAGCCCCTGGGAAACTTAAGAGTTCTCACAGACCCTCAAAGGGCTGTTCACTTGTTTCTGTGTGTGTACAGATCATCTATTAGATCATCTGTCTATGTTTGTCCATTTGTCAGCTCTGTAAACAGCTGTTCCTTTTATTTTGAGCTCAACAATTTTTCTTTTTTTCTTTTTCTTTTGCATTTTTGGATCATTTAATTAAAGGTTTGTTTAGGTTATAGATTTACAAAGCATGCTTCCACCTTGGTTGCCAGCTGATCCAAATGACACGAAGACTGGGTATATAAATGTAATATATATTGTTTATTGTGGACTTGAGAGTCTCGTTTAAATAATTAATGCATTAAATGTTATGATTGGGTTTTTCATAAGTCATCAAAGAATTATTAGGATGAGTAAAACAAAGTCCCTTGGGGTTGGGATTGTTCTATGGCCTTCTGGAGGACATCGCAACTAAAGTTATAAAATATATTATTGTTATATGTTCACATTGATCATCATCACAAGAAATAATACAATAAAATTTTTTTCAAAGGGTGCTCTGATACAAAGGTTTTCATGTAGCTATGACAATTGATTGTTACTGACCTCGTGGTATAGTAGATGTATTCATGGCTCCAGACGCATAGGTCTCTTAAGTTGTAAAAGGGAGATTACTCATAGTAATGGATTTTTGTTTCATGTTCAGACCTCTGCTAGTACCAAAGACTTGTGGGATTCACGTTCCACTAAAGGTCAATGGGTTGGGTGGAAGCTTCTTATGTATTGGATGGGGATGATTGACTAAAAGGGGTATTTTATGTCAAAATGGAAATCCAGATTGTTGCAAAAATTTCATAATTGTTATGATACAATAATATGTGTGGTTTTGATTCTTGATTTTCTATGTAAAATATGTAACTGTTAACAGTCTGTAGGTATTCGAATGTTCAAATATCCAATAGGCAATAAGTTTCATTTGATGTTCTAAGGTGTTTCATATTTAGATAAGACAGTAATGTTAAGCTTGCTGCCTCTAATACATTGTATTGTTATCAGTCTTTTCTTCTGGATGTTCAACAACTGAGGTGTAGAGACCAAAAATTAGAAAGAAAAATGGACTAGGAGGATAGCCAGTATTTTGGCCTCAGCCCCTCCAGGTCAGGAAGGACACAGGTCATAAGGGAACCTCTGCTTCCATCATCCTCAGATGCTCAGTGAGCCCCTGGTCTTCTGATCAAGATGATTATGAGACCAGAGAGGAACATGATCTTCAATATGTAGTGTGCCTAAGGAGAGTCACCAGGAGAAAAAAGCTCCCAAACTCTCTTGGAAAGCAACTTGGTCAAGCAATGGCCATGACTTGTCCTGATGGTTGACACTAATTGAAGAGCCAAGAGATGCTATATATGGTTCCAAAGCAACTACTGAGGAGACCTAACCGACCTCGATAGATAGTAAGGAACTGACTGTATTTCATGCAGGTCTCATCTTAGCTTGGTCTTGAACCTCCTGCAGAAAAGTACAGCTTCAGGAGGTGCAGTGCAGTGCAATGTAAAATGTTAGCTGTAGGGAGGCTCAGACCTCCAACATCCTCTGACGATTGCTGTCTATGCTGGTAGCTGACTATTACTGTGAATCGATGGACTACGCAGGGTTACATTGTGGGAGTTCTCCTAACACCGCTTCTCCAGCTTCAGCAGGCCACCCGTCCCATGCAACAACAAAACAAAAAGAGGATTGTGTTGGAGTTGTTGAAGCCAAATACATGTGCAGGGCTGTGGCGTGGCCCAAACATGGCTGAGACTGAGGAGATGTCTTGCGGGGGCAGGATGGGCCACAGCTGAGGACACCTGGAGACTTTCTTAACTTTCATTATCTGTTGTTTGGAGGGGACCTTGAATCCCTCCCAAGTTCCTGCTCGGGCTTCCTGCATTTTTCACTTCAACCCCTTCCTTGTTCTGAATAAATATGGGCCACTCAGAGGCAGTCTGGGCTCAACCACAAGAGTTACAAGCTCTGCAGTGGGTCCTGGTCCTCCTGGAGCCCTAAGGATCACACTGCTTGCCTCAGTTATTCGGGCCTTCACTGCCCACCGGTCTGGGAGGTTGGGGATCTAGGCACAGACCCCAATAGCTTAGATCCCCACAGAATCACTTTTCATTATTTTATTTGCACCTTTAAAAATCCTTACTTTCCTTGGGATGATTTCTTAGATAAAACAATGCCAGGTCAGTAGAAATCAAAGGGCATTTATATTCTTATTGCTATTTTATGCTCTTAACCTTGATCATTTTCTTCCTGGTTCATTAACATGCATTTTTGGTTTTTGTTGTTTAAGAAATTGGTGTCAGTTTAATGGGCAAAATAATGGATATCATTTATGTTTCTATTTTTATTACAAAGCATTTGATGTGCTCATTAGTCTTCTGCATTTCATACTGAGAATTGCCCATACATCATCTTTACATATATGTTGTTATTGGGGTGTTTGTGTTCTTAATGGTCACTCAGACCTCTTTAAGTTTGAAGAATAGTAACCTGCTTCGACTCGATAGAAGTGTTTTCCTGAGTTAATCTCTAATTTTTCATTTTGTTTATACTCATGTTTATGTGTGAGTGTTTAAAATGTTTATGTAATCAATTCAAACCTTTCTTTTGAGTTTCTAATTTAGAGGTTTGTCTCTCAGGATTATAAAAATATTTGCTCTATTTTGTTCTTCTGAATTTATTATTATACTGTATTAAAGATGTAAGCCTTTGATCTACCCAGAATTTACACTGTTAAGCACCTGGCTTCACTTTCTGAATTGCTTGTAGTCATCAGTTGCTGCAAGACACTGTTAATTTTAGTGTCAGATCTTTCCTCACTTTTAATCTGCTTCACTCTGTATAGATTGCTCCTGATCCTGGTCTTTTTCTTTTTTCTTTTTTTTACTTATTTTTTTATTCTAAAGAGAAAAAAACACAGAAAAGGAAACCAAAAAACAATAGACATACAAAAAACAACTAAAAGTACAACAAAAAACCCAAAATAATAGCAATATATGCTTTTGAAACAAGAAGATAGGATTTTAACAATAGTTGTAATATTACATATTGTTATCAAGAGAGCCGCTTAAATTACCAGATATAGACATACTCTAATCATATAAGTACTAACTGTTCTTTTCCAAGAACTAATAGAATTAGTAGTCATCTTAGCTACTTTATGTATATAGGAGACCCCCAAAAATCCATTAAAAGACTTCTAGAAGTAATAACCAAATTTAGTAATGTAGCTGGATACAAGGTGAACACTCAAAAATCAATAGCATTCCTGTACACAAACAACAAAGTCACTGAGAGAGAGATAAGGGAAACCACACCCTTCACTATAACATCCAAAAAAATGAAATACTTAGGAATCAATC